>VRMD01002842.1:0-12228 GCA_009872375.1 Sminthurides bifidus | reverse complement strand
AAGAGGCACTGGACGAACTCATTGCTTTAAGGAATATGTTCTATGCTGGAGTAGAAAAACAAGTCAAAATTTCTGTTTTGCAGGGTTGCAGAGACTGTCCCTTGAAAACAACAACTGTTGCCTGACCAACGAAGCGGTAAAACGTGGGTTTGTGCATCTGACTGAGCTGAGATCGCTTCATATTAACAATGCCAGGAAGGTAGGATCTCTGCAAACTTTGCTAATGTGCTAGTAGATCCAAACAACCCCTCCAAGAATTTCAAAAAAGCATAACTTTTTACTAAAATCATGTTTCAGTTAACGCTTCGAGGTCTCCGGTACCTGCAGAAATGCCGTCATTTGGCTTTCGTAAACATCGTAAAACCAAAGCGTCCAGGCCAGCCTGATTTACCAGACGAGCCTGAGGTGGAGCCACCATCGCCGCCTAGGGAACGTCCACTAATGCTTCTTCCTGACAAATACACACTGAAAGCGAAAACTAAAATACCAAAGAGTATTAACCCTCCAAGGCGATTTATCACGAAACGAATCACGTTACCGCATAGTCCATCGCCATCTTTGCTTAACGTAAGCGCCAAGGGCTCTTTGCCCATCCTCATTTCTTCGTACACCCCCACCGTGACGGAAGTAGAGCTGGGCCTGAGTGAGGTGAAGAGTTTTGGTCGACTGAGCAGTCCGAGTTTGTTATCCCTGCCGCCAATTTTGCCAATGGATGCCAAGACCGGGAAGGTGGACTTCAGAACGGCCATGATGGCAGAAGAGGCACTGGACGTTAAAGAAATCCTTGGACTGAATGAAAAAGAACCTGCAAAGCGGCAACTGGAAACGTTTATCATGAAAAAGTCCCGGTCTCCACGCTATAAAAAGCCAGTATTTGAATCTAACAAAATACCATTTTCTAGTAAAAAGCCTCCCGGCTACCGCTTAAAGTTCCAGAAAGCTAGTAAAGCGAAAACGATTTTAAAGAATTTTGAACCTGGATGTGGAGAAGGGGGGTTGTGGGGCAGGAGGTATGGTTTTGTTACAACGTACTACCGGGTGAATGGAAGGACTTACCAGTTGGTTCGACGTCGTTACGAAACCGATAGCGAAAAAGAAAAGTTTTACAACAATTATCGATCTTGGGTCCGAAAGAAAAGAGCTGGTTTCCTACCGGAAAAGCCACATGAGTCAGAAGAAGAGGACGAGAATCAAGAACCGGTGCATCAGTCGGATGCTGAGGGGAGTGAGAGCGAGTATGAGAGATCCATTAAGGATTATGATGAGGATGAAGACAGTGATGAGTACGTTGATGACGAGTTCCAAAAGGAGAGTTTCCGCGTACCTGTTCCTAGTGGTTCGGACTCTTACGAGTCTTCCGACGATGAAAAGGTGGAACCTGTGTACGAAGGTGATAAGGAATTCTACGATGATGAAATGCCGGAGATCGAGAGCGACTTCAGTTACCGGTACATTTCAAGCAGTGAGACTTACATTGACCTGGTGGGGAGCAAATCCCGGCGGGGTAGCAAATTGACCACGAAGCGTCTCACTTTCGCGGCTGATGTCCCTGGTTCTGCGGTTTTGTACGAGAGTCAGCAGCGAGAGAGGTCACGGCGGGATCTGACCACCAGGAGGATCTCCGCCAAAACAAAGGATAAAACTAGGTCGAGGTCAAAGGCCCGAAATGGAGATCAAGCCCGGGCTTTGGACATCGTCGAAAGAAAGAGGAGGGAATTCGCTTCGGCACAGTATTCTTCGCCCCAGGTCTCATCGATGGATAGTATGAGTGCCTTAGTGTCGCCGCCGGTATCCTCGACAGAAACAATAGTTAACCTAACGTCTCCACCTGTTTCTTCTACAGAAACCATAACCAATATAGTGTCACCTCCCTTCGAGGCATTGACCCCTTTGTCTCCCGAAATACGCGTGGTTTCACCACAATCGCTAGAGCCGCGATGCCAGCGTCGAAGCGCCTGCTGCGTCTTACGTTCCGGCAGCACCCATGCGCATGCGCATGGACTGCCCCCGATTTCCGTAAGGACAACACCGCCCGTTAGCTACCCTTCGTTGACAACTGAATCGTCCTTGGATCTTCAGTCTCCCCCATACCAGGCTACAATGCCTACAGCGTCTCAAATGCGCTTGCCTGGGTCACGTCTGACCTCACCATACAGCGATTCAGATTACCTGGAGGCAATCCACGGATTGTACAGCCCACCTATGAGGGAAATGTCCGCAAGACGGCTGTCGCCGTTGCCCGGCTCACGCCAAGGGTCTTTGGAGCCTCGTCCGTTGCATCCACTGCCAGGCCCTGGAGGGCTACCACCGGATGGTGAGGAGGACCACGTGGAAGATAGCGTATGACGAGGATGAGAGCGAGTCAGCGTCGGATGAGGAAGCGTCAGATGCCGAACACGGCAACGAGTTTAGCGATGGGCTTGCTGGGGCAAGTGACGAAGAAAATCCAACATGGCCCTCGGAATGGCCGTCGGCAGCATCTCAGTCACATGATAGCGATGAAGGGAGCGGGGCAGAAAACGAAGAGTTGGAGCCTGACCCTGAGGAGGGGGAGGGGCATGAACCTACTACTTCAGAATCAAAAGCTAATTTAGATGATGATGTGGAAGCAGGAAATGGGTTAAATAAGCATGGTCCTTGATGATAGTGTATAACTAGTGTAACGTTAGTCAAGTGTGGAAGCGCGTACTTATGCATTGGTGCTAGAAACTAATACAGGGACTTAATGGCAGTCGAAGAGGAATTAATCAAGCAGTGTTAGAGATAACTTCGAGGCGGATGAATAAAATCTGATGTTTCTTTCTCCCAGTTTCTGATTGCATTCAAGTTTATTTCTAAAAATTACAGTACTTGCTTAACTAAAATCAGGCAGTAGCGAAATATAAAGCTCAGAAACCAAGGTATCATACCAGGTCTAGAAATAACTACTTTCCCGTCGTCAAAAACATGGGCACTGATGTCAGCTTCTCCTCCATGCCAATTAGATTGCACAAAGTATGTTTTGAAGTATCATGCAATCAAGAAACTAGTTCGAAGCAGTTTCCTCACGAAGGATTGTAGCTTTATGCATTTGGAAATTAAATTAACCCAGTCTCTGCAACGACAGATTCAATCTACGTTTACAGACCACCCTAGTCAATAAAAGCTGGTGAAAGTAACAATAAATAATACTGCCACTAAGTACAGTGTGCTAAGGAAGATTGTCAAAAACAGAGCCATTTCTTTCCTCTTAAATTGCATCAGAACGTTGACTGACAGACTGAACTACGGCCTGTATCACTATAACATGTACATTAAACTGTCATAAGTCTAAAATTCCAGCTAATTAAGTTTAGAAGGTAACAAGTCAAATAAAGCAATTATCTAATTAACTACCTGAACTAATACTCACGGTAATGATGGGTGACTTTCTACAGGTTACAGAAACACAGATCGATGTTTAAACAGTAATAAGTAGTTGGGTTAGTCACATGAAGATGAGGTAGTCGGTGAAACGGAGATTTTTTTGGTCACCTCTCATCTGGAGATTCTAATTATATATTCTAGGTCTGGCTTCTGGAATTTACTTCTTTCCAAGGATTTCAATCATCTCGTCGTACTTTCCCTCATCTTCGTTAAGCAAAAGTGCATCAAGACAGCCCTTGAAGTAGGTGGAGCCGAAGCAGTTTGATCTGAAATCAGATATGGTTATTACTTCTCAATTTAATCTCCAGAAAGACAGCAGGTAGCTAATGGGTGTAAGCAGCTGAAGTTAAAGGAGGCGAGAACTGCTGATTTATAGTTTAACTTGTAAGAATATGAAGGGAAGATTTAATTGAAAGTATGTTTTGGCTTGGTAATGACAGCCTTGAATGGGTTTGATTGACTTTGTAGTGTGATTGCAGTGTTCTATAGTACTTACAGATACGATTGATTGATTCGGTCGAGCTCGAGTGTTTTTGGTTGCAGGAGGTTTAAGCAGTATTATTTGATTGAGCTTGAAAATTTAGATGAGCTGATACATGTGTGTGTTTTGCACGGCTTCGTATGTACTAACAGCACTAAAAATAAATCACTGGCAAGATTGTAGACTTTTGATGCTTTGGTTGACTGAGATTTGGTTGTGTTGGCATGGTGATTTAGTTCTGATTGTGTGAATTGTCCATGGGTGAATCCAGATCATCAAAGGGGTTTGGTGCGTTGATTTATGTCGATTAGTTCTTGGTATTCTTTTTCCCTGTCACTCATCGTTAATGCATCCAAGCAGCCGAAGAAGTAGTGTGTGCTGAAACACTTTTGGCTGGAACACAATGTCACATAATGAGATTCATTTCCGTGCATGTTAGTGATCTCTCAGGTCTTTGAGTTGTGGCAAGCCAAGTGTATAAACCATGTTAAGGAATCTGTAGTTAATCGTCAGGTTCTTTCTCTAATATCTGACATGCTAATTATCCTTGCTTTGCTTTCACATCCTTCTGGAAGTGAAAGTAGAGATTGGAAACAATGTCTTGAATTAGGGTAGGCTATGAAGGAGGATTGACAAATGCCACTTGCACTCTAGGGGTAGACAAAGGGTTAATTAAGAAAGAACTGAAGGGTCTTCAGATTAAGTTAATTAGGAATAGGTTCATAATCTCTGTACGTAGTTACTAAGATCAGGGAACCAGGTCAGCTAATTCACTGACTTAGACACAGGCATGCTTGATTTTTACGCTGTTCGTCATCGAATTCATTCCATAAATTTTTGTTACCAGCCTATAACCTATGGCTCAACCCGCGGTTTGGTACTGACATATTTTCTGTCTTATTGTGAATCAATTCCTTAAACTCTTCAAGATTTCGTTCGATAGTCCAATACTCAGGTTTGGAAAAGCGAAAACGTCAAAGGGCAACATACCTGCACAATGCATGAAGCTGAGGCTCCCTGTACAAGTTGTAGCAGTCGTCACAAACTCGGTCGAGTTTGGCAAAGATCCCTTTGTCGTACACACCCTTGCACTGAATGTCAAAGAAGGATCGCTTACTCAAGGGTCTGCTGCCGACGGCAAAGCTATTAACTGCCGTTGTTCCAACGATACAAAGTACTAAGGCCACTCCCAACACGGACATTTTCTTCTTACTCATTGAATCCTTGCTGCTTCCGCAAAGAAATCCGGTGATAGAAACCATCTGCATAAACACAAGGCAAAACCTTTTTACTCTCAGTCCTCAGCTCAAATTTTCAACACGAACTGGAATTCAATTCATGATGTTGTAGCCAGCTCAACTTAACAAGTATAAGTTATGTCAGGCAAGCTGAAATCGGCCTAGTTCAAGTAATTTTTCGATGCTTCAGGATTAAAACTAGTTGTGATTGCTTAGAAATGCTTTGAAAACCATGGACAGGTGATCAGGAACAATTATTGCGGAAGCTGCATTTACGACCAGATAAGTATGCAAGAAAAAATGGTTGCAACCATCCTGTGAACTGTTACCATGACTGCTGATGCGAAATTCATGTCTTACATGTAGCTCCCCCCTGGACTATGAACCGTAACCATGGCTACTGATGCGAAATCCATGTCTTACATGTAGCCACCCCTGGACTATGAACCGTAACCATGGCTACTGACGCGAAACCCATGTCCTATGTGCTCCCTGGACTTGAGCTACAAAGAACCTTCTCCAAGCCACTAATTACAGGTAGAATTTCGAATACATAATTAAGCTCCCTACCTCACGATGTGATTAAAGCCAAACGCCAGAAAGGGAAGACTTAGTCTTCCAGCCTTTTGATCACACTACCAGGCTTTGGGGATGGGTAGCTAAATTCCTTTGTCGCACACTTGGTCGTCTTTGTCGTTAACTCAAAAAATATTTACTTCTATACAGTCACAATTATATTTACACACAAGGCTCCTTCGTCACGAGTCAACCAACGGAAAGAAGACTAACACTGAACTAGCGTTCAAAGTATCGTTGCCAATCGTCGCTCTAACGGTAGTATCCAGGTCTACAAACGTTGACGTCGATTTCGCCAAAGTGAAAGCTACAGTGAGAGCGGATTTCGCACACGAAGTGTACATGCGCCAAAGATGCTGAATGCGGAAACTTGAAAAAGGCTGAGACGATGATACAGTACTGAAACGATTCCAGCGATGTTAATTGAATTTATGGCATGATGAGGGTGGGTGAAGGTGCCAAGCTGTCTGCTCGGAGACGGAGGCAAAGTCCGCCCCAACAGGCTTATGTGCACATGGGCACATTCCAAAAGTCAATCTCTATAAACCTCTTCACTTGCTTGTGTACAAAAGCATGTGATGATTGAAAAGTTATCTCAAGCACTTCCCCTTCTTCTCGGGTGGAATTTTAAATACAATGCTTTCTTTGTACTACCTCCCTAAACGGCCACATGTAGTCAAAACAACCTCTCGTTACGTATATACCGAAGGTTTGCCGAAACCCATCGCGTCCATCAGCTCTCTCCTGCCATTTGCCCTATGTTGTGCGTATGTATGTCCTTCCTCCTCTCCGCTTTCTATGTCAACAAGCTGAGGGTCACTAAAAATTCGTAAACCTCATCATCATCACCATCATCAAGGAACTTGTTCCCGTTTCAACACTGAACATCGGAGCAAGTGCAGTTACATAAGTTGCTGGTCTCCAGGAGAAACTACTTGCATCATCATCGATATTCGATCGCCGTTCTCCCAACTTGAAACCAGCACTGCTCACTGCTCCTTCTTCCAATCTTGAACAGTTTGATTAAGAGCAATCTTCTCAAGTTTTATAATTTACTCATAATTGAATGAAGATGCGTTCACTTATTGCCACTCTGATTACAACATCAGCGGGCAAAGCAAAGGCACGGCGATCTGTCAACAGAGGCAAACTGGTACTGGCCTGAAAAGCCTGGCTCATCCATTCAATTTCATAAAAATCTTCCAATAGTCACGGCACGGTGGGGAACGTGCAGGCTTGTGATTCCTTTAGGTCTTATGATGATCGAAACAAGGCTGATTGAATTCATGAGGTTCTTCGCTGTCTTGTATCCACAGCCGATCCAGTTCAGATTCTAAATGACTCGAGTATCAGAAATCTCACAGACTGCGTGTCACTACGGGAGGAAAGTCTGGCTTTTTTATACGCATCATTCCCACGCATTCCTCTCTCGCCATCTGCTTTTGCTCAAAAAAGCTCCAAACCTTGAGCTTTCCTTCCTTGTCAAGAAAGAAGACTTGATTCATTTCTTACACCACGCATAATTCCTTGTGCGTAAATAACGCAGAGCGTAGTCTCGTAGTCATCAAAAGCGATCTGTGGTCGACTAGAGAAGTACTTCAATGCTCGTGGTGCGTAAGTTAGTAAGCTAGCCTTTGAATTGGGTGTGAAAGAGTAACAAGGAAAAGGCTTTGAATGAGGATCAGGGGCTGTGTAATGTACCATTAATACGGATCGGAAATATCAACGAGTGATGGACCAAGGCTGAGGGTCAAAGTGTCAACCGCTGGGTGTCAAATCATAATGCTGACTGGGATGACTGCAAGCACCGTGGACGCTGTTGTCCCATAGATGTTTTGATTTCTGGCAATTACAACGACAACAAGGTCACTTTGATAAGCCTTTGATGTGGTCACACCGTTAGCTTGGTACATACAGCGGCTGGTGAAAGACTTCCTTTCTTTTGCGAGCCAGTTTACATACGATAGTGCTAAAGAATAGCAGGGGCTACATGCCATGCCTAAAAGAGTTGTCAATCAAGCTTGAAAGTGTGAAGGATGTTTGAAACCACATTTAAAATCAAAGCTTGCCCATTCCAGACACGACATTAAGACGAGTCCTTTTGGTCACGCATTCATTAGTCACTGGAGCAAACATTCTGGAGTGGAACAAGCTATCGGTAGGGGCTGAAAATTCAGCCTGTGGTTAGTATGCATGGATCAACGAACTTTTCTCCAAGTGTTCAGATTTTGTGAAGGCATTTGGTAGTTCCACTTTGATGCAATTTTTCTTCAAAACAACTATTTTAACCTTCTTTAACTAACTCCACGAAAGGAATTGAAAATTTAGGCATTTTCAGGGGCATATGGCCACCCGACTTGCGGCATACAACCTTAGGTTACTTCTTATCGGAAGACTTTGATCGTGGTCTGACTGAGTCCCCGATGACTAGGATGATGTACAAGGCAAAAATTCAATATTTACCCAATACGTCTAATAGAGCCCGCGATGAAGCTAAACTGTAACTGGTGAAGAGAAAATGTTTCAAACAAAGCTTAGTACTTTTGATACACTATATTCTTGTTTCTTTTGGAAACCTCTTAAGTACATATGAGGAAGACTCCAAGCTGGATATACTTGAGACTTGGTGACGACAAGTCTGAGAATAGAAATTTGAGAGATGAGATTAGCTAAAGTAAATAAAATGAGATGTATTAATGCACTTACGGCTTACAAAGTTTTCCAAGAGGCTTTTCCTGTAGCTCAAAGCAGTGGACTGCTAAGCTAACTATTGATTTCCGTAAATCACTATGAGGTCGCCATTACCGTTTCGGCTGCACATGTACACCACCACACTAGCCCTTGACCTGGGCAATGCTCAATGAGTAATTATAGCATGAGTTAACAATCAACAATGATGCATTTTTCCTGGAGTAATCCAAAAATATTTCCACTACAAAACACTATCAGTAGTAGTAAGTATAGCTGCCGGTTTCTCTTTCTCACACACACAGAATAGAGACGGTTTCCATTAACATTGGCCACGGAACTAAAGCTACCACAGACAGAGACAAAAGTTTTGACCGCTATGGAAAATCGACGGCCTAGACTAGCTACTATAGTATATTACAAAAAGCTTATCAGATTTCCACTACGGCTCATTCAATAAGTTTTCCATTCACTGGGTTTCCTTCTTCCTTAACTCCTGGTTTTTGCTACTGTAAACCTCACGACACTGTGCACTGTCTTACACATTGCATTGCTGACAATAAGCACTTCAATTGTTAGTTTTCTTGCTAGATTTTCTTAAAGTCGGAGGAAAACGTGCTATTGAAACCTCTACTTCGATAGGTGATGATAAACAACCACCATCGCATGGAGGCACAAGCCTAACGTTACGATCGGATGGAAAAGGAGTATTTAATGCCTGCCGTTGACTTTTCAGTTCAATTGTTGCCCCAACCATGTTTTTGCACCATTGCCTAATACAATCGCCTTTGCAGAAAATGCTGAAAACGTTGCTATGTACTATTTCATTCGGGGTAATTGTTATCATTATTTTTTAATGAGTGCACTAAACGAGGGATTTCGAGCCACCAGCGTTGGGAGGGGATACCGCGGCAATGGCAAGCCTTTGGTATTGACAATCAAATGATATGCTATGAGGGATTGGTTCGACTGCAGATGAAAAGCATCGCGTGTCAATTCGCCAATTTGCGGATTTTCTAACCCCGTTGTGTTATTCACCTCTTGTGCTGTGTACACTTCCTTTACTTGCTGCACTGGACTCCAACTACCTTTTATACTTGTGGTTCGTGAACAGGAAACCATAAGTGCGATCTATAGGAAGATTTCTGCTACGACGAGAAAAAAATTCATTGTCATGTGATACAACACATCACCCATCCAAAAAACATAACATGTGGACGTCCCCTGAGATACAACATTTTAAGGCGTGACCCTTAAGAAACAAAGGCCACCAAAGATAACGTTTCTGGTGCTGGAGACTGAAGATGAGCAAAAGGCAAAGAGACAAGGCAATGTTACGTTCGACAAGCACTCGCTCTAATTGCATGAATGTTACAAATCAACGCCATTGCACAGAGATAAGAAGAATCACCTGCCAACGTGGATTGAGTGTATGTGACAATGTAATGTTTTTATCAGCATTATTTTACTGTATGCGTCTAACGAGCAATGGACAACGTCCTTCTAATTGATAGACGATTGGCGGAAATGTAAGTTGGGTTTTCCAGGTTTTTAATTTACGGAGACACGTAATAATGAAGCCAAGGCGAATTTGAATCGGGTTGGAGGTAGAGAACGACAACGACAGCAAGCCTTCATAAGTTACATGCAGTCAAAAGAAATAAAAGTAAGTGAAAATAGAAAAAAAATGTAAATGGGAGTTTTCACTCAGGTCTTGGATATGTATTCATTCATAAATATCGTTGTTAAGTACCAGCCATTCACGCTCGTGATTCTAGTAAAGCCGAGCTGGAGCTTTGATTGGAACAAAGCTATGTTTTAAAGCTAGAAATCTTACATTCAAAATCGTAGTATTTTAGTAGCAAGCCTATTAATTAATTTATATTAACACATAACTGGCTTCCGAAAATATAATGTCACTCATACTTTTTCAGAACTTAAATCGTAACTCCAAACACGTTGGAGCGAACGCAAGCCTTGAACACGCAGGTCAGGCTTGACTACTTAAATCATACTGTTATAAATACATTACCCCAAAATCTTACATTACAACTCATGGTAAAGTTCACATTCTTAAAGCACAAGCCTAGCATTACGTCATGCATCGCTAATAAACTTGACAATTAAAACTTAAAACCTAATGGCAGCTACCGACTTTAGTACACAGCTATGCGTAAGTGACATCTAGCGGAGAGCGACGTAACAAGCTTGATTTTCTCCAGGAATCCTGTCTAGTCAATCGCAGGTGACGAAAGGTTTTTAAAAATCCAAAACTTTAATAGCCCCGAAGGCCATGATTACAAAGTTGGCAATTAAAATCACCACGTTCGGCGACGTAGTACCCAGGGCAGCTGCATTGCCATCCCGAATGCAAGTCTTGCCTTCTGGACAATGGCAAACCTTTTCGTTCGGCATGAAGGATTCGTGCAAAGCACATACTGCGTCGTCATGGATACTGGCCTTGCACTGAGCTTCGTCTTGGCAAACCTCTCCCAAAGCGACCTTCGGGTAACATTTATTGGTTTCCTTGGAGTATACAGCTAAGCCATTTTCAGTTTCAGTATTGTAGCATTGACAAACGCGGGAAAAGCATCGGGAGTAGGGTCCCAAAGTGTATGTGCACTGCTTATCAAACTCGCAAGAGTCTCCATCTTTTTCAGCTACCTTAAGGCACTGATCGGGTTTAGCTAGAGTTGGGTCGTACGCAAATCCTGGAGCACACATGCAAACCGCCGTGGCATTGGGTTCGATGACGGTGATTGACGGTTCGGAGGTTTCCTTCGGCCTGTAGACGCACACTGAATTGGGGATACTTGCCGTACAACTCTCGTTGTCATCCAGGGGGCAGGCGTAGCCGATGTGCTTCTTGCGAACGCATTTATCTCCTTCCTGATTCTTGACGATTTGCCCTGGCGGGTTGGTCTCCTGGCACTCACACCTTCGGGTGATGAGGTTGCAGTACGAAAGGGGTCCAAGGGACTCGGGCGAGTGGCACTGCTCATCGTACATGCAGGAGTAGCTCATGAGCCTGTTGGAAGGCTCAACACATTTCTGACCGTCTTTAACATACAGGGGGTGAGTTTGCATACAGACGCAGGTAGAGGTCGTGTTGGAGCACTCCATGTACCGGCCGGGGTCACAACGGCCCGTGCCTTCTGTATTACCGCAGCTAGCGTTGAACTCCACATGGACGATGCCACTAGCCAGTTCGTTCGCGAGAAGAATGGGTGATGAGGCGGTCACAGGCACGGCAGCTTTTCCCTGGGAGTGGAGCTGATGATGACCTTCGTGCTCGCTTTCTGAGGTACCTCCTGCTGGCTGGTTGTCCGAAGGATCTAGGCCGAGATCCCAGTCATCTTCAAACTCGTCCTCGGATGAGGCGACTTGGGGCAAGGCATGAGGTCCGTTTCCACCTTTGCCTTGACTGTGGTCGGAGTGAGTTGCAGCGGGTTGTTCGAACTTGTTGCTGTCTGCAGGTGATGCCGGAGCACTTCTCAACTGTCCCATGTTCTTGGGCTGTCCCATGTGTGCCTCTTGACTCTCATCAGAAAATAAGTTAGAATCTGCTACAGGAGCGGGTGCCGGAGGATCAGGCTTCTTTTCCTCTGATGGAAAGAAATCTTCATTAGATTCCTCCTGATTCCCTGCATTTGAACTTTGCCCGGGAGCAGATGCTTTAGCTGGACTGAGCTTTTCTTCACTTTCTTCAGAAAACCCGAAGGTATCCACCGCGGCAGGAGCTGCTGCAGGAGGGTCAACTTTCGTTTCTTCAAACGAACTTTCAAAAGAATCTACCTCCGATTTTACCTCAGGTTCGACTTTCGTGTCACCCGAAGTCTT
>VRMD01002841.1:0-12228 GCA_009872375.1 Sminthurides bifidus | reverse complement strand
GAAGACTCGGTCCAGTCTCTATCGCCATGTCATATTGTTGGGCATTTGATTTGAATGGTGTTTTGGCCAGTTTCAAAATCCACTCCTCGGTTGACTGGTTGACTGTTATGACATTAGCCAGTGTACTTTACACAACCACTATCAAAGCAGCCAACCGTGCAACAACAACATGTGGGCTCATAAAAGTGACAGATGCGCTATCGGCTAATAAAATTTCCTTGAGCTAACTTCCTGCTATTGATTTCTTCAAAATCAAATACATTTTGCTCAATCGATGGAAAAGTCAGGCCTTGCTCGTCCTACAGGCAGGCTTTGACGAAGAAACTGGTGAGCAGGAAGTAAAAGTTGCTAATGAACTTAGCAAAACAAAGCACGAGTTATCTTCTCTTTCTTTTGGACATTGACGAACAACTTGTTCGCTTTTCAATAATCAGTGAGATTGTTCCAACGCTTGCCAAATCGGTTCACATAAAAAGTTACTGAAGAATTTAGTCGTCTAGTAAGAAGGCAGGTGTAGCCGAGATTCAAGTTATTCGCAGAGTCAGAAAAAGTTAGCGGAGAGGACGAGAGGAGAGATAGAGAAAGAAAGCAAAAAAATGTGAAAATGAAAGTAGGAAACTCTTTTCATCCCAACATTACTAGGATTGAAGGCTTCTGTAAACGTCATTGATGAGATGTGGTTGTGCAACCAGACGCTGAGGCTAATTGAAGATGACAAGAGATTGTGATCGAAGGTCTGGAGTGTGGTTATAAGCAAACGGTTTTGATTTTCATGTAGGTCAAGTGGGCTGGGGAATCTCGTGGTACATCAACGGATTATTGATTCCTGAAATTTACGTGGTAAGTTAACATGGAGTTTGGTTTGAGACTGGGAGAGAGCTGGCTGTTGGACGAGACGTGCTCAAGTGCCGACATAAGTATGACGGGAACAAGAGCATAGGAATGTTACAAATTACTCTGGGTAAATGTGGGAGATAAAGGCACTGTTTTATTCCTCTTCTTCTCCTCTTGTCATGCATACAAGGTCCGGGGTAAAACATACACGTTCATTGTGGAGGGAGGCAAAGATCCGGAAGTTCCGGCCAAGTATCACCCATTCTACATCACTGACGACCCGGAGGGTGGATACCAACATAAAAATAATGCCGAGCGACAGGTAATGTAAATTTGCCGGCTTGACTAACCGACCGCCCCACGTGGCTCACAACAGGAAAATGGTATTAAATCCACCTTTTGTCCAACATAGAATGTGCGTGTTTTCGCCGGCGTCGGCATGGATATTAATGGCGGAAGCGTTCCAACCGCAACTGGACGACTGTGCCAATGGACAGAGAATAACGACCAACCTGCAGATACATTCGCTTCTTATGGAGCTTATCAGAGGAGCTTATCCCTGAATTGCGAGGAAGGGTCCCCTGGAGTACTCACATGGACCCCGGATGAAAACACGCCGGATCTCGTATACTATCAGGTAAGGGTTTTTACTTGGACTTCAACGTTTGAATTGTACGATTACTTCCACCTGACTCGTGTTAAAACTACGTGTCATGGCCAGAGGGTAGCTGGAGAAAGGCTGATTGATATGAAAGTTGCAAAGCTCGGAAAAATTCGGCACTTTGAACAAGACACGATGATTTGATGAAAGGGAGAAAAGTCTGAGAAGTCGTACAAAAAAATATCGACCAAAGACGGAAGGAAAAGCGAAAAGCTCTGTAAGCGATTGTAACGAGTCGTGAAGCAACTGAGCAGTAAGACGGCATGGGGAAAGTAAAGCACTTAAAGTCTGGGAAAACATAAACACGTACTAATTGTTGTGACAATCTGCTCAACCGTGTGCTTTGATGCCCATTCGACCTGCGGTTACCCAACGAAGCGTATGGTGGAGAAATCAGCTGCGAATTCCTTAGTCCAGCATGCTGGTCTGAGGAAATCTGGGTGAAAGTGGAGAAAACAATTACGATTTCACGCTTTGCAGAACTTGGAGCCAAAGGAATTGGCGAAAGGGAATCGGGGCAGAGGAGTGACGCAGTTCATTTAGTTCCCACACACTTCACGAACTGTGGGTCTCATGAAACGAAAATACAAGCTGAAAGCTCGTAAATCTTGCTGACATGATGCCAGCTATACTTACGGCAGTATTAAGTGCTGATGTTAGCCTTCAGCTATACGGAAATCGCACACAGAACCACGTCTGACCACACCACGCACGCTATTCATGCCAAGACCCGGCGCTTCATCATGGAACCTTTATCCTAAATACGACCCTTTGATACCTCCATCAGGACGGAACTTGTGTTGAGTCAGCAACTGCTATTGTGTCGCACATACAAATACGAAATAACCAAAAATTGTATGCATTCCTACAACATTTCTTTCAGTCCAGGCAAGCACAGAGATGAAAGCAAGTCATTAACAGGCCCCCATTGTATTATCCTTCGTTAAGAGTAACTTACGGGGTGCAAGAGTTGAGTTCTAGAAAATGTGGGGAAATATACTGTTGGAAATCCGCCAATGTGTATTCTCTAAAGCAAATAAGAGAAGCTGAACAGCTGATCGTAGGATTTCTCCATCCATCCGAGAAATAATTGGTCTCATTAACCGATTGGTTCCTTGATTGTAAGCTTGATGAAGGCAGTTTGAAAATTGAATGCTGTATGGGTGCACAAGCAATCTTGGCATAATCAATGCGTTCTGAGCTGTGATACCATGAAAAAATTTTTCGTCGTGAAATTTTGACCTACTTTAGGCAACGGTTCCGAGACCCATGTACCGGCAATCATTCAACTTGGAATGCTTTTTACTACAATGTAGTAGTGGGATTGTGTTGCTTTGAGATTGGGAATCCGACTACGTTGACTGATTTACTGTTTTTTCCAGTGCTACACCCATCGCTATCTCGGATGGAAAATACATGTAGTGGACGCATGCTACACGGGAGATGAAGGAGACCAAGTGGAGGGTGAAAGTATTCAGTACAGCGCCAGCAGACTTCACCAAGGCAACCGTAACCAGTAAGTTCTAAGTTGTGTAACTTGAAGCAAGATTACAAGACAGTTGATGACAGAAGCATGTTGTTGGTGGCGGGGCAGCGAGCTTCGCTCATTCGGAGAAATCATATAAATTGTAACGTTTACGAGCCATTTCCGACCTGGTTCGAGGGAGGAAATGCGGAAGGTCACGTTGAAGTACGGCGTATTACTCAGTGTCTGCAGAGCAACTTTGGTGAAAGACACTGGAGACAAATGAGAAGGGGGCATAAAAGAGCCGTTGTGACAAGTCGCAAGGTGGTGATGGTATATGGTGGTGGGAAAATTTGGCTGAGTCACTATGTACGTGAAAGAAAATGTAGCAATTCTCAGATTGGTTTGTCTTTTCTATCCGTGTTGAAGGATAACAGGGTTGGGAGGAAATCCTACTGATTCCGGAGACGCACGAGTACCGGCAGTCGCGGATGTTGGAGCAAATGGGAAATCAAAGCCAAAGGAACAAAAGACCACCCCGGATAAGAGTCAATTGAATGAGAAACAAGTAGGTTGGAAAATTACTCCAGAATGATGAGCATCCATTCTGTGGCCATTTACTTTCCCTGTAATTCTTAAACCGTTTGCCGTCTCTCGAAACGTAATAGTGAGTGAGTCATGTCATGTGCTTAAATCCCAGCAAAGCATTTCCAGGGAGGAATTCTGCCTGTCACTTATACCGAAATTAGGTGAAAGCACACATCTTTCCTTGGGAGGAAAGGTGGCAGGGGAGGGATGTACAGCTTAACGCTCTGCATGAATTTCAAGTCCAGTGATTACTGATCGTAATGGAAGAGTTGAAGTGAACATTTGGAGGATTTTGTAAAGCAAGTGGGAATGTAGGAGAATTTATTACCGATAACTCAAACAGAGATCTCATTTCGCAGAGTCTAACCGAGTAACATTGAACTGGTTGATTTGCTACTTGCAAGCAGGATAGGGTGGTGGTAGAACGCCGAGTTGTAAGAGAAACTTTTCAGGTTTGAGCAATGAAATCCCAGCAACTTTAAAGAAATAGAGGTACAAGACAGACTTATGATACTGTAGTAGGAGCCGTCTTTGGAAATGCAAGAGGAAAGAAGCAATTTTGTCTGAACAAGACCATTTTGAATGAACTTAGGAAGGAAATGTCAGGTTTTAGGGAGGTTTTATGCATGGAAGAATCTTGGAAGGAAATCCAGGCATTTAAGTCCATGAAGCGGAGCGGAGAGCTGAGAAAGGAGAAAAATGCAAAAGATCTTACCAGGGTTTGTCGGACATGGGGACTGGGAATTGAGAACATGAGATTAGAAAGTTAAACGAAGGACTTTGAGAATTGTCATGAGCATGGATCAATACCACTTGTGTCCCGAGGACGTGTAATTGATGAACAAACATTGCATGGATTATCCTCCAGAATGCTGATTTCATTAGATGCAGTTGTGAGGACGGATTCCCGAGAGCGTGCCTCTGTCCTGGCTCGCTCTTACTCCACTTTTTGCAGGAGGAAGAGCAGGGAATTCTCTGTTGTATACATGGAGAAAGTGTGGAGACAGGTTCCCTGGGAAGCATGTAGGTTAAATGGAATTGCTCAACGTGTTGGCTGGGGGAAGGAGGAGAGAGACGAGTGAACTCGTTAGAAGTGAACTTGATTGCGTCCTCTTGACTGTGCTTTTTACATCTACTCCAGGAAGTATTTGTGCCCATCCGATCAAATCCAGAACTGGGATTGAATCAAGGAGTCGCCCTTGGAAGTGTCACTGGATCAGTGCTGCTCCAAAGACCACCAGGAATAGCAAACAATGGGTTCGTGCACCGACCAGTGATGGCCGGAGAAAGTCTTGGGCTTTCACCGAATGGATTTATTCAGATTCCTCCTGGAAATGCTAGACCGCATGGAGCTTTCCAAGCCGGGAGTGCGTACGGATCCTACGGAGCTGCTGATATTGGAAACCATGGAACCATGCTCAGGAATGCTGAGCCGCATCACAGCCATCCTTACCTTGCGTACGGGAATCCGTACAGTCAAAGAGTCGTGGACGGATCTCATTTGATTTATGAACCCCGACCAGGCGGACTTGATTACTTTGTAGGAGCCACTGGACGACCTGGCCTCAGTATTCCTCAGCAAGGCTCGAGCCGATACGAGGGGGTGCAGATCGGAGCTCCCATTATCTACGCTACGACAGGATCCCCTCCGGCGAGTCACATGACTACGAACACAAGAAGAGATAACGTCAAGAATCAAGATTACAACCAAGGCGCCAGCTCACCTCTCAAAGTTGTCGAAGGCCAAGGACCTGTGCTTCGGCTCAAGCAGTCTCCATCGCCCATTCCTCTGGCTGTCGGTAGTGAAAATTTCAAGTTTATGGAACTCGTCCCACCCCACTTCCACACTGTTGTCGATGGAGTGAAAGTCAACAGACAGCAACAAAGGACTCAACCCGGGCTACAGGGAAGAAACGTGCCAAAGCGAGACAAGTTGACCAGGGAGGCCGAAGAGGCGATCCGGGTAGGACTGAGAAGCATCGGTATGAATGATGACAAAGATGGCTCCATGTTTGAAGTCATACCCGTCCACGACTCCACTGGACTTCCGTTTCATCTCAGCAAAGAAGCTCTTCTGCAACCTGTCTACCTGCCATCTCGTCAACAAATTTCAAAGAACTCCCGCTCCCACGTTCATTATTCACGAGCCTCTCTCATGTCGGGTAAACTTTGTTTCTGTCACTTTTACTTTTCCTGGCTTACCATCTACATTAATTACAGTTAGAGAGAGAATAGAGTATGAAACCAGTTCATTTCAAAATCTTCCACAGAGTTGCTATGCATTACTTAAACATCAGTTGGATTTATTGCAGCTCGCTGTACTGTTACTCAAAACGTTTTCGTATCAAAGTCTGTACTTTACGAAGCACATATGCTCATGTTCCAGACGTGTTACGTTAAAATCAGCTTGTGTGCTTACTGTATGGTAGTCATGTATTAGGTTCCTCCAAGAGTGTAACTGACAAGTGCCATATGTGCTTGACAAGGGAGGAAAAAGGAGTGCAAAGCTAGCAGTGGTAGTGGAGTAATGGGGGGATGATTGATTTGAATATCATCAAGTAGTATTTGTCTGAAGAAGAGAGTTGGTGAAAGTTGGAGGCTCAGAGAGTTAAAGCGGAGAAATAGTTTATCTCTCTTTGTTCATATGATGTAATAGTTGCGTAAATTGGCTTAATTGT
Source organism: Sminthurides bifidus (assembly GCA_009872375.1). Lineage (NCBI taxonomy): Eukaryota > Metazoa > Arthropoda > Collembola > Symphypleona > Sminthurididae > Sminthurides > Sminthurides bifidus. Next base: position 6,002 of record VRMD01002841.1, on the reverse strand, counting down.
ATGCACGAAAGTGATTTCATCCACTTGGGTTTTAATTAAAGGTGAGGAGAAGTTAACGGACCCCGTGCCGGCAGCGTCCTCGACGAAGCAGAGTTACTCGGGAGAAGAGCAGGTTTGTTTTTGACAAATACAAAGTAATTGAGTGTAAATACCTTGGGTTTAGAGGGCTCTAGGGTGAAGGCTGGCAAGTAGATTACCACGCTACAGATTTAGCCGGAGATTGGGAGAGACACACGGGAAGCTTGTGTCGTGGCCTTTACTCTGGTCTCACGTAAAAGAATTAAATCCTCAGCTGGTATTTTTAATGAGACAAGAGACGAGGCAAGACTCCTGGGCTGGAATTGGATGAAGTTTCTGACACACAATTATCTCTTGCACCTGAAACTAATAAAAGAAAGAGGCTCGAAGGAGGTTCGGGGCAAACACTCGACCTTGATTCCTTCCTACCTCAGAGCCGGACGTCTTGCCCCGGTCGTGCACTTTTCGCGGTGACTGCTACATAGTTGGAGCAAGAAGGTGTTGCGAACACAGGACGATACTACACAAAAAGAGGATTCTCTCTCGATGGATCTACGTCCGTAAAGTTGTCGCTCACACGCGGTCTTGCTGCTCTTTCTTAATCCCCCCTCCCCTGTCTTTCACGCCTGGCTCTGACTACATTTCCCACGTCGACCTTTCTCCCCAAGTTGGCTTCAGAGTAATTAGGTTTTGACGTAGACTCCGTGTAATCAGTAGGAGCACTCACGTATGGGCTCCCATTATTCCAGCGATCTGCGCGTAAAATGAGTGCATGCGGTGGCTGGAGTGGGCGATTTAGTTGGAGCGAGTGCCTTTCCCTCCGCAAAGCTTTTAAGTTTCCAAGGGAGGAGGACATTATCATAGTAGTCACGCTTCTAACACTGAATTTATTTTCCCGGCAATATATACAGCATCCACTCGCTGTAATGCCCTTCCGTAATAAATTCTATTGAAAAGCACACCTCCGTGAAGTTTTACAGACCGGCGGATAAGACCATAAAAGGTGTCCTTGCGGATTTCCATACTTTTTCCTACATTACACGCTTATCAGTGCGAAAATGTGTCTCAGTACGTCCTATAAGTGCACCTCACGCGCTATAACTGCCAATACTGCCACTTCCTACAACAAAACATGCCGCAAAAGACCCACAAACTTACTTTTCTTCTCCATGCCTTTTGTCACCCGGCGGTTTCTACACGAAAATTTTCTCTCCCTCTCTGACTTTCTTCCCTTTCTTAAACTTTCTCTCAGCCCTCGCTCAAGATTATAACACTCACCGCCTGTCCGCTGTGTATCTTCTGCCATTGTGCATGTATCTCCTTTCCAGCTCGCACAAAAGCTTCCTTTCACTTCCCTTTGTATGTTACCGCTACTGAGAGCTTGCGTTCAATGAGCCGCGTAGCCACACACTCGCCATCGCCTTCCCCTACAACAAAGTAAAGGCCCTCGTACTGTTGAGGGATGGCGATTTTAATTATTGCTTTTTACAACCTCGTCCGATCCTCCCTTTTGGGACAAACGAGCTCGCAATGCGTGCGATTAGAATAGCGTAATGACAATGAAAAGGCCCACGGTTCTTTGTTCAACCTTTCCGCTCAACCAACCTCATGGTAGACATTTTCCACCAACGGCTCCGCCACAAAGGCTATACTGTAACATTTCCAGCTAAATTGTGAATCCTTGTGTATTGTAGCGATAAAGTCTGCCTGTTGTGGAATTTGTTGTCCTTAACAGTAACAGTAAGGTTAGTAGCCTCAAAAAAGTATTGTAGTCCAAGTAAGTAAAGTAATGCAGAATATTGGAGTAATTGTTTGTAACTGGTGATTGTCGAACCAGCTTGTGACATACCATGAGATAATAGTTTTGTAGCAGTATCCCCTGGATAATTGGGTGAAGAACGTAACTACCTGGACTGTAAACTTGTTACACCTTTTAAAATAGTTTGAGTAAGCTCGGAAAGTAAGTACATAGTTAGTCATGGTAAAGTTGCAGTAATCCTGTAAAATCTTAGGGTGGGAAAGTTGATGCGTGTTCCCAGGAGCAAACTAGAGCGCTAATTAAATTAATAACTGTTATAACTGTAAAAATAGCAAATGTCGTCAATGCCGACACTGACAAGCCTGGAGCCCTTGTTTCGGCCATCTCCTCAAGACACTTTTCTGATCGGGAACGCAGAGGAAATCGTAAAGGGAGCACTGCAGTACTCTAACAAGGAGGAAAAATTGCAAAACTCTGGCCATAGCAAAGCTTCCAAAGCTCTACACCCCACTGGTCAAGTAAGTGAGCAAGTTCGGTCGTAATATTTTATGGAAAGCCATATGGCTCTAGTGAGGAAAGTGCGTGAGTGTTAGACCAAGCGGGTAGCAATGTTTAGTTATGATGTAATAGCTCAAGTGCTCTGTCGACAGAGTGGCACACGTTTAACGCACGAGGGAAATGTGCGGATCGTTAGCCAAGGGGAGGGCAAATTACGACAATTTTCAGCAAAGTCTACGTGTTTTCATGTTTTCGGAATTAGGAGCGTAGCTGCTGGGCAATTCTCCTACAGCCTATGCCCGCTAATTCGCTCTCGATAATTCAAGTAATGAGTTGATGAATTCGGCATTGCCAGTAACTTCGTGAGTCGTAGCTCTGCTCTGAAAAGCATGGAAGAATCTGGAAGGAACGAGCACATGTCAGCCCCATTAGGGTGCTTTATAGTTTTTCCGAAATGTTGTAGGATGGCAAGGACATTCCTCTATCGGCCCCTACTTTCCGATTACGTAATGATGAAACAATTATTTCAGGAAAGCACAGCCACAGCCGGGTCACTATACCAAATTGAAAAGTATGCTTTCGCGGCTCCTCCAATGCAACCCGTCTTCAGCACAGGTACAGTGTACTACACTTTCTACTGCTACTGTATCTCATGCTAGTTAACATGGATTTTTGGACCCATTTCGGCCAACAAGTACAGGTCATTGGATTGCTCTTTTCTGCATTGTCTTCTGCAGCATTGTGCTGGTTTGGTTTATTTACAGGCCTGTATGTGAATTTTGCATATGAATCAGGCATAAGGAGCAGTGGAATGTGCTGGAGCTTGATACGAGAAAGTTTGCGGGAAAGAGTGCGTGCAATGTAATTGTTAGAGCAAGGTGGAGAGGCAATGCATGGTTCAGAGGCAACAGAGCGAGCATGTTGCAAAATTGCTTATAGCGGGGAAGGAGCGAAAACAAAAGAACTTTTTTTTACAACTGCAGAGCTCCACATGTGTAAACAATTTACCTGGAGCGAGTTTGGAGTTATGGGGTTTCTCATCTAACGTATGGAAAGTGACGGGCGAACGCACACGTTTTTGCGTCCCTAAAGCTTTTTGACGAAACAATCAAGTTGAAAGGAAAAGCGGTATTATAAATTTGCGAATAATGGACTCGGCAAATAGGATTTTGAAGGGAAGGATGACCTGAATGGGAAATATGGAAAAGTTGGGGAAAAAATACCGAGTGGAAGAAATACGAGACGGTATTCAGAGCAAATAGAAGAATGGCAGCTAAACAACTGGGAGAGGTTTGAAACGTAAATGGGAAAATAGAATGTATGCATTAATAATAAATATGCATGGGAGATTGGCTTTGAATTGAATGCAAAGAAATGGAATACACGCAAAACGGGGAGCTTTCCGTATGACGTTGGTCGTGTGCTTAAAGCTACTTTACTGTAGCTTGTATGGATTTCACCTTTTTCTAAAAGGGCAGACCTAAGAAGGTATGCATACCCGGCATTTTCCCAAACTGAAAGATGCGAAGGAAAGATTGCGAGTACGGCGGGAGGAAATATTAGTCAGACTGAGAACTAAATCTGTTGACACATGAAAGCGGAGAAAGTCCCTGATTTGGGTGAAATGACCTTCAGGATGGAGAAAATGTTTTTAGAAACTTGAACCTTCACGCTTCAGGTTGTTGTACTTGGGACTTTTGCCAGATATTACCAACAGTAAGACTATAGCGACTCTTGAGATCCAGGCTCGCGAAGTCAGACTCAATCTCACAGTAGGAGAGGTAGAGATGTTTGGCTTGCGTTATTTTAAAACATAATTTCTTCCAAAAGAGAAACTACAGGGAGTAATGAAAGGGTGAAACAGAAATAGCATGAAATTGTGGATGCAACGAGAAAGGAAACACAGGAAACGCACGCTATTTGTAGATTATCGCATGTTCTGGGTCAGACATTTCGTCATGGCTCGGAGAACCAAATCCTGACATGTCAAACATAAAAGTCCTCCAGCTGTCCAGGACTCATTTACGAAGTTATGACAGTACCTTCGCTTTTCGTTTTAAAGTTGCTGATGAATCTGTTATGAGTTTTGAGCAGCACGTATTCGTATGGCGCGATGTCGACGAAATTTTGATTGGTATTAAAAGCTTCGATTAAACTAGACTTACCGAGAAATATGAATTCAAAGTTAGCCATTTCATACATTTGGGGTAGTAATGCTGGTAATGATCATATCGAAAGCGTTACTGAAATCGGAGGCAATACTGTTCATAGCGTAAAAGTTCATTAAATTAGCCTTTGATTATTCTGATTAAACTATAATTGATTCCAGACCCTTACAAAGAGAATTTACAAAGAGCTTCAAGGCGGGAAGATTTAAGCGATAAATTCCAAGTCATTGCTGTGGGAGTGGGAGAAACGAAGAGCGGGGGCCGGGTCACGGTTCCTTTTCAGTTTGATGAAAGGTCCGGCGGCAATGGAAGACAGTCGGACGGGGAAAAGGTGCGAGTCGCCAAGCAAGTACTGCAAGCAATTCAGACACCAGGTTCCCTCATCATGTACGACCGGGAAGGATTAACAGAGCCCAGGTTCAGAGCTAATATTCACTGCTGGAAGCGGTTCACGAACTGGCTCCGTGCTGCAAGGACCACAGTTTGGACTTTACCGAGGAGAAATCCTGCCCCCTCCCATCCCCTCTCTAATTCCGGGAAAGTTGCCTCAATTGGAAAGAAGCAATCAAGAAGCGAGATACTCGTCTCGAGATGAAAGGCTGGCAGAAGTTTTGCCGGCAGGATCGAACTTGAGAATCGCAATTGTTTCAGCCCCTCCCTCCTTTACATCCGCGGCAGGTCTGCCATCCGAAGCGGGAGGAATGAAAACGAAACAAATCAAGAACGGCGTTGCAATAAAAGCTACAACTGTTAAGCCCGACAAAGTTTCTCCCGAGGCGAAGGTGTCCAACGTGGAAATTATTCCCAAGGATGATGTACAAATGGTCTTTGTTCACACAACAAATGAAAAGGGGTTGGAGAAAGAACTCGGGAGGATTCTGCATCAGTTGCAGATACGAGAGCAAAAATCAGGCCAACTGAACCCAGAGGTTGGTTTGTGAAAAATAGCATAGACTGTATTCAACGTAGGCACACTTTCCCGTGATTGATCCCGTGAGCCTGTTATCCTTCAAAATCTCCTTGTAGATAGACACAACCAGGTGTAGTTTATCTATGGAAAGTTGTTCAAAACAAGACTTTCCTTTGTTCCATAGTCAGCGATGGAGTAGTGTGAGGAGATGGGCTCAATGTGGGAATCTGAGATGATTTTTCATTATTTTCCTCAACAAAAAATCCTTTCAGAATCTGTGGCGCGTTCCTTTCCTTCTTGACCTTCGATCCTATCTTCTCTTCGGTGCTATTAAGAGGAAGCCGGTGTCAGGTTTTGGCACCCAAGCCTTTCTCACCTCCATGTACCTATTTGGCATGCATAACAACAAGGGACTGTTCACACACCAACGTGCACAAATATCTAGTTGAAGGGCCACGATCGTGAGTCGTTGGGCTGACGACACAAGTCCTTGCCACTGATTACTTTAATTTAAAAAGCTTTTTGGTCCAGTGTACTGCATGGAATGTTAACTAACCACGGAGGAAGCAACTTTGTCCATGAGCACAAAGCCTTTCATATTTCTTCATCACTTTCTCTTTTGATAAATTAAAGTTGATGACACTAGCTC
>VRMD01002840.1:0-12230 GCA_009872375.1 Sminthurides bifidus | reverse complement strand
GGTAAACTTGGTAAAAGCAAGCTTTTACCTAAACGCATTTCATGTATTTGTAAATGCGTGCATTTCCTTGTCGCAAGCACAAGCTTATCAAGTCTCAAGTGAAAAGACTCAAAAACTGCAGATGGATACAGTACATACTATACAGGCTACTCGGCCCCAACTCGATCATATCACAAAACTAGGGTAATAGTTTAGGAAGGCAAGTTTCTTACAATAATGAGCCAGACTTGAATTAAACAAATATAATCCACGAACTTAAACTACTAATACAGCGCCTGCAATTAGATACAATATGTAGTGGGGTAGTTAAATGAACCCAAAGCACTCTCAGTACTAAAATGTATGAACTGAACGTAATTTAATACCTATGTATAACGCTTCGGTAAGATTGCTTCAATTTTATAACGTAGTTGACGAAAGTAGCAAGCAAGTGACACAATTGAGTCATCTGTAGCAAGGCTGTCGCGCTTTTCGTACGTGTATCTCTCATAATAGATTGGTCGTTAGCTGAATAGATTTACTTACGAATCGCTCCTTGATAGCGTAAGGTCTTCTATAACAAAAACGTCTTGAGATTTGAGTGGATGAGCGATAATTCTCAGCATTGAGCTCTAACCACAACGCTATCGGCATCGGCATGTTCCTCGCGTTTTCTGGATGAACTCTTTAGGGTGCTGTCAACTGAAGTCAGTCCGGAAATATAAGCCTGCGTACACAAAATTAAACTTTGTAAGTTCTGTAACAGACTAATATAATATGTAATATAAGATTTCACTCAATATGTTAACTTTCAGAAGGATGTCTTAGACATACATATGAAGGGCATCTCACTGATGTGGAGAAAAATATGAGGGAAGAAACAATTAAATTGGGAATAAAATTATCTCCAACTTTGCGGAGCAGAAGAATCAAATGAGTCAACCATGTAATTAGTAAAAATCAATCCTGCTGAAAGATTTCTTCCGGAGGTTGAAATCCTTTCGGTCTTTAGTCAGTGTTAGAAGTGCTTCTCGCATAAAATATTGCAGCATAGGCAGTTGTTCCACGTTCTCAACGAACAACGACGGGTTAAATCGTATGTAGAAGTTCATATCGTACTTATAAACTCGGAACAGATGCATTTTAAAGCAAACAAGGCGGAACCTACGATGCGAAAGGAGAAAAGTGAAACAGAACGGATAAAATAGTAGCATGAAGAAAGCTGCGGGTTGGAATTTTCCTTCTGTTAGCAGGCAGTGCCCATGATGGAGTACGTACGAAACTCAAATGGTGAGCAGGAAGCATTTTCAGAAAAGTTAGTCAAATAGTTCAAAACCAAAATGAAATGACAAGTCAAAACGTTAACCCGCAGAAGCGAGAGCCAAAGAACTCCAGAGGACCAAACTTGACGCGTACTGCACGAGTAGTTTCTAGTTTCCTATTTAATTTAATGCAACACTAGATAAGTTAACTTTCTGAAAGGTTAATGCGAGTCTCAAAGTGAATTTCAATTACACTACGTAAGCCACGATATTTATGCCTATGAGCAAGCAGAACGTCAAATATACTGGGAATAGTTCATTCTACAACTAGTGACCTGATACTGCGGTTAAGTGGGAAATATTTGTGTCCTTGTCTTGTTTCTGGCTTTATGTTTAGTTTAGTTTAGCTGAAACGTGTTTTAGGTCGTCAGGAAACTAACAAGTTAAGAAAATTCAAAAACTGAAAACTTCCTTCTATATTGCTGCGGTAGCCACAACTTTCTCCAGCTAACTAGAAACTCAACTTAGAACGATAAACCTGATTTTAAGTGTGATTTCCCACTTCTTAAGGCAATCTAATGATGTTACTTCTTACACCCATCTACCACATAGCGAGACTAGCGAAACTAAAGGTCGGAGCGCTCAAGAGAGAAAAGCTTTGGGGGATACTGACTTCTTTATACAGCTGGTATTTGGGGCGAAATAAGAATGCTAACGCTAACGTGTCTTACCCTTCGTAATTCCAGTCCAGATTGCAGTCCGACAGGAAACAATATCGTAGAATGATTTATGCTTCTTTGAGTGTTTTCGGGAGGGGTTCTGGCCACAAATCTTTGGGACATCCTCAGTTACCAATTGTTCGCTGACAAATCCATTGATTTCATCATATCCCCATGCGGTTTACAAATGGGTCATTTCTGCATTCCTTCGCACATACGCGAACATTAAGCTCAAGCAGCTGGCATCCCGAATTTCTTCACCACTGCACTTGCCTGGTGCAAGACAACCTATTACAGTAGGAAAAAATACTCATTTTGATTTTCGAGAAGGTAATTCGAACAACTGATCTAGATCTTTCGACAGCACCCAACTCGGCTCCACTGTTCCGACTATCACACAAGACTTTTAAGCAACTACATACTGAGTACGGTAAAACAAAACAAGCATGGAATTTAGTTCAACGAGATGTTACCTTTGAAGTTTTAAGGATCACTTGCACGTAGGAGTAGTAGTGGACAATTATCAATTAAAGCGAAATTTGATGTTCGTTGCATGACTTTTGATTCAGTGGCCGTATTAGGTGGGTGAAGCGCAGTTTGATTTCAACTTTGAAATCGAAGTCAAGAGGAAGACCCCCTTGTTGGAGTGAGCGAAGAACAATAGTTGTGAAATGCTCGGAGAGTTGCGGTTTGAAATTGAAGAGGTTGACTGAGCTTTGGATTTCATGAAGTGGTGCATGGACACTGATTGAATGTTCATGTCTTCCTCTAATGCTAACAATGCGGCCTGTGAATCAACAAAGTCGAATCCATTACACTGCTTTATAGTCGATTCGGCATCATAGCAACACGACGAGTGAATATGTACTTTTCATCAATCGAAAAAGTAATTCTAGAACAGCCTACCAACGCTGTTAGCCTAACACTTCATGTCTAGTGATTGTCTATCTTAATACTTCGAAAGCTGAATGCCTTCACTCTTGACAGCGTAAATGTCATACACAGAAACACACTTAAGTGCTGAGGTTTTCGGTGGGAAAGTAGTTCACTGGTTATATAGTCAAAGGATATATCTACCAACCTCATTGCATAAATTTACAAGATCTGCTCCTGAATAGTTCTCTGTTTCGGCCGCTATTTGCATGAGATTAACTTCCGGATTAAGTGGAGTGTTTGACGTGCACTTTTTTCAGGATCTCGTAACGCTCTGTCTCTCCTGGTGGCGGAACCGGAACCAAACGGTCGAACCTACCCGGGCGAAGAAGAGCTGCGTCTATAAGGTCGGGCCGATTTGTAGCCGCTACGAGTATAACGCGCGGAACGTCGAGGACGGTCTACAACATAAAATGGTCCACAATCATTTTAGCAAGGCATTAACTGTCACGATTATCAGCACCCGCGACTTAAATCTTTCTATCTTATTTACTACGTTCATTCCACTGTAAAACTTTCAAAGAGACAAGACACTTACCGGCTGAGACGTTCCGTCATGTACTAATTCCGCCTTAGTCCCAATCCCATCAATTTCTATTAGGAAAGTTGAAAGAATTGTTTCATTGCTCTTACGGGTTCCACTTGATCCTTCTCGCGAACCCACAATTGCTTCTGCAAAAAAGTATCATTCGTTCCATATATTTGCTACTTGCCATCTAATTTTATCTCTAGCTACAAAAGACAAACGTTTTGGTTTTACCTAGTTCATCAATAAAAAGAATACATGGAGATGCCAGTCTCGCTTGGTGGAATAAGTTGGCAATAATTTTCTCACTTTCCCCCAGGCCACTTGCGTACAGTTCAGCAGCTGAAACTGCTAGAAAATTAACCTGATGTGAACTTGCTACTGCACGGACCAATGTTGTTTTCGCACATCCGGGGGGACCGTACAACAAAATTCCTGAAAACATGCGAATCAGCATATAAGTCGTTGACGACAACACTTAAATTTCATCTCTAGACAACAGCTCAGCCAAAAAAGTGCGCTAGTTGATGCAACTTATGTATTGCTGAGTAAAAGTATGAAATCGGAGCCCTATACTTAATAAGGGATGGATGATCTGATTACAGATAACCTGATTCTGCTCAAGCAATAAACGACGGTATTAAGCATTTGCATATAGTGTACCTTTTGGTGGATGAACTCCCAAACGCAAAAAGGCTTCAGGATGCTTAAGAGGCCACACGATTGCCTTAATTAAGTCCAGCTTAACGGGTTTTAATCCTACTACATCATCTAACGAACTCTCTCTGCTTAAGTCCACGAGACCGATCGATCCTTGTAGCACAGAAGGAATGACGCGAGAAAGCGCAAGTTTTATGTGTCTCGTGTCTATTTCTGTGGATCCAGCTTCCTGCAAGATGTAAAACAACTTCGTGTATGAATTCATACTTCGCTAGGAATGAGTACCAAATGCCTAACTAAACTTCGTTTGCTTACTTGAGCTGCTAAGAGAATAGTTGCCACCAATTTTTCCAGATCTGCAATGTCATAACCCGGAGTTAGCACTGGCCAAATTCCTTAAATCGCAATCGCGAAATTCAGGTGCACCGGTTGTCAACGATTGTAGTATAATTGTGCGGTCTGACTCCTTTGGCAGAGGAAGGTACACCTAAGGCCAAACGTTTAAGATATTTACGACTATCAATTGACAAATTGTACCTATGTACCCATAATTATTTTTTCTTAAAGCCAAACAGGACATTCTTTCCCAGCGCCGCATACAATACAAACTTTCTTCTCACCTCTTTTCGCAGTCTTCCAGCGCTTCTCAATCTGGGGGGAATCAAGTGGGGTTTACTTGTGACAACTGCAACTACCAGCGTCGATTCGGGCGACAGAGCATCAAAGCAGTGGCAAATATGGTTTATCACTTTCAGCTTGTTCACTTCATTTACAGATGATTCGGTAGACTTTCCTGAAGAAGGCGACAATATCTCCAAATCCTCTAACGCTAGCACTGTATTACACACAGAGGCACTATTTATCGCCTCATTTAAAAGAGTTAGTCAGAGAGTTGTTCATCTTTGAAACATCAGTTAGGGGTATTGAAAGCAAGGTAAAATCAATCACATTGGCACGCAACCGCCTTGCAGACTCCATTAGCCCTTGCTTAGCACTCTTAGTTGATGTGGCTGCAATTAGTAAGCCGTTTCTGAAGCTTGAATTTGGAGTGTTTGAGATTACATTGCTCCAAAGGGTGTTGAGTTCTTCAAACAGAGTCTTAAATCCTTGCAGGTTAACGATTTCAGACTGTAAACTACTTCGAAGACGCTCATAGTATCCAATGTCTCGGTAACTGGAGATGATTACCTCAGTTTCAGAGGTGACTTGGCCGATTCCTGATAACAGCAACGAAATCAACAGTAATCATCTACTCATAAGGCGGCTATTCATGCTAAAGCTTGGTAGGATAGTAACTGTAAGTGGGTCATACCAGCTACATCTTCGGCAATATCTTCAAAAACGCATTGGTCTATGAACAAGTAAGAAATTTTAGGGAATAGGTCTCCAGTACTGCTGTTGAAAAACTTCGTTAAATCCAGGATGGAATTGCTACTCATTCCGAGCAGACATCCACTTAAGAAACTCTTGATTATGTTAAGCATGGAAGCATCAAGTTTTGACAACGTCCGATCCTTCCCAACTTTGAGGTCTGCCAATATCACGGTCATCGTAATCGTCTTTAATGGTTTGACTTCCTGTACATCAGCTATTCCATCAACTGTCAAGTTTCTTGCTTTAGCCATGGAGGAAAAATTGTAGATCATATCTGCAATTAGAGCTTCTTTTGATGGTTCGTCTGCATTGCAAAAGAGTTGCCAAACTTTCAAGTCCGCTTCAATGACAGGTACATTCGTCAGTCAATGCATAACTACAGTTACGGCAGATTGCAAATGCAGTTTTGATAGAGTTAAACTTAATCCTGATGTAAGTTTCGAAACTTTTTGACTTCATGTTGACCATTTCTCGAATTTCTTTCTGGTGGATGTAACAATTTTGCCATTCCGAGGGACTGTGCCCTGGCAATGCGCGTAGCTGAATACCAGACATAATGGAATTTCACAATCACGACTAGTCACATTTCATGAATCACAACAGCAATCGATTGCACCTAAATCTTGCCGACATTAATATTGTACAGGTTCCATCGTTTTAAATGCAATATTTTTAGTTTCTTTAAAAGACTTAACTGCATGCAAGAGAAAATCTTTGGTGCACGTGTTATTCATATATTCTCATCTAAGAATACAAAACTCCGTATGAACACATGCAGATACATAAGTGTTGCGCGCGCAAGGGCCAAGAATACCTACGTGTGTTCAAATGACATCTAGACGCGTAATTAGCTTCAACGTTTATCTAACATACGTTGAAGGTGTCGGTAATCACAGTTTGTATCAGTTAATAATGATATTTTAATTGATGCTTTGGATTTCCACAAGTGACTCATACTGCGTAGTACTTGTTCTTCGATTAGGCATATTTTTCTCCAAGACGTTGCGCCTGAAAAAATATTAGTCACAAGGAATCGACCGAGTCGTCCACATTGTATTCTCACATTTACAGATATTCGAAGTAGAAAGCCGTCATTTCACAAGACAGAATCAACACTGTTTTACCTTGGTGAGCCCTGCATCATTCTTCAGCATTATACGAAGGTAGATGAAAAAATTTATTGTAATTTGAAGCTAAGGTAATTTCAAAATTTTCTTAAAGGTGCTTATCTCCCCAATCAAGTAGCCTAGTCTGATGGGTGATATCTACTACGATCCAGATTTTGTAGTCGTGCCTGTAGCCCAACCTTTTATTGTGCCTATTATTATGGATGACGAACCTCCGCCACCACCTATCGTGCCATTGCCAGCAGGACCCATAGTCCCAGGCGTAGCACCAACGCTCGTTGTGCCGAAGAGTGAACCCGTAGGCGTCATGCCTGCTGCTGTAGTGTCACCACCACCGCCTCCGCCTCCTGTAATTCCAATAATTGGAGATGATGACGACATGCCTGAATTCAATCCTGACGAGATAGACCCTGACGCTATGCCACCTCCTGGCCCAATTTTCTTTGCGCCACCGCCACCTCCGTTCGACTAATCTGCTTGGATTTGTTTGTATCAATTATCTTCCTAGTTGACATATAGTTTGTTGGCTGTGAAGCATTCACTGAAGCGCTAATAAAATCGCCCAATAAAGAGTTTCATTCACTTCTGTTGCACATGCGGTAATACTCAGAATATTTAATCTCTTGCGAGAGAGTATACAAAGATTATAGCTTGAAACCTAAAATGCTAACAAACCAAGCAGTTTACATCACATAAACTTTTTCTGCTTCACGCAAATGAAACACCTGACCGCTTCTTGGGCATATGACGTTTCCCCCATTCATGCGAGCCATTTCTTCAAGAGATTTAGTTCCATATACGTATCCACTTGGAAGAACTAACGGTGGGTTGTTCTCATTCAAAGATTCTCCGGAAATGTGGCACACGAGCTGACTGTGTGCGCAGTGGGCATAGGGCAACACGCTCGCTAGAGTTGACAATGGCTCGCTACAAACTGGACAGTTTGTATTCTTTTGACGTATGTTTGTAACACTGAGGGGTCTTCAATGCAGCCAGACCTGCCTGACATACGGCTCCGAGCACTGATGTGGGAGCTAATTGATATAGTCTTGCATGTTCCTCTCGAAAATGATTTATGAGATGCTGCCATCTGTCATTGCTGAGAAGCTCAGAATATGGCGAAATAGCTAGAAGGGTTCAAAAAAACTTGTAGGCATGTGTACGATAAACTTACGTAACCGGGTATCACTAGAATGGTGCTTACTTGTATTAACTGGGAAGGCAAGGAGTCCCATGCATTTTTTCACGGCTGACATTTGGTCCTCTCCTTCGGTCTCTGCTACAGCCAAATACTTTCTGGCAAGCTTGACAGCTTCAAGTCTTTTTCCACTTCGAACAAGCTCGACAAATTCTTGAATCCTGATGTCAAGCTCCAGCGTAGATTTGATTTTACGAAGCTTTGACTTTGTTTTCGTAGCACCAAGCCACCATCCTACTTGTCTCATGGCGGCGAAGAGATTCCTCAACCTCTTTGGCAGCCCAGAATACCTGATTTGAACATAAAAAAGAATTTCAAAAGGCAGCCCACAAATTGCTAAAGGCGATAGATTGGTAGATGTTAAGAGCTCATGTCGCCTCCTTACATCAACATTTGTCAGCTCACGGATTCCCAGGTCATCAGAGAGCATTTTAGCTGTGTCATACATTCCGCTACGAAGAAGATGATCAATGAGCATGCGGTTCAGTCTAGTTCTCTTCCAGGAGGCATTGCTCAGAGATTGATTCAATGGAACAATGACACCTTCTGGGGCAGGATTGTACGACTTCAAGTGCTGGACTCTTCGTCTTACTGCTCTGGCCGCTTCAAGTTCATCTGCAATGCTTTCTCCAGCCTGAAAAAAACACCAAATTCTTTCAGTTGCAATTCCTGCCATTTCTGTCACCATTGACACTTGAAGTTGAAATCATATTGTCGTGGCTGAGTGCATGAAGCTGGGTTATACCTTTCGTTTCAAAGACGCTAGTCTTTCGCAAAGAACGCCTAGTATCCGTGACACGTCCTTTCCTCTGACTCCTCCTCCGGCCCCAGATTCCCTCAAAGTCTGGTTAGAAGTTCCAGGAATATCACTGAGGCTTCTGGACCTAGAGCAGTCTTCTGAAAACTTGACGTCTTCTACTAAAGGCGACTCTTCATTGCTATTTGGGGTTTTCTTCCCATCATCATCTCCAAAACCATTAGGGGCTGGGATTTGACCATGAGGAATTTCACTGATCAGTTTCTCCACTTCTAAGCTTGCTGCAGAAATATACGCAGCCTCACGGTCCAAAACTTTCTGAGCTGCTCGAAACTTCTTATTGAGGACCTCGTAAGGGACCTAAAAATCAAGTTTAGAAAAGCCAATTTTTATACTAACGCTTAGATGAAGTTACCACTTTAGGTTTGGCTCATTCAGCCCATATTACTTTTTCTATAATCTACATTTTCACCTTCTAGCGTTGAGTGCTCCAAGCATCGTACTTCTGATACAGGCGGATTCATCTTTACTTATTCTGCTGTCTTCAAAATCCTGCAACAATACAGTTTGGTCCCTTTAGTATTTTACTTAATGTAACCAACAGTTTCAATAATCCAACCAAACTATCCGCCCAAACCAATTAAAAATCGTCACCAGAACTCACCTTCCATAAAACAAGAACAAAATCCTGTTCATACCGCTGACGTTTAGCAGAAAGTTCAGCAAATATTTTGTGCAGCTGAAATAAATTCTAATCATCAAACCGTTTGCCTTTTAAGAGATTGATATTTGCACATAAATTGACACCAATGATTTGCTCAGCCTCTCCGATTAATGTCTTTCCTCTTCCTCACAGCTGATCTTCGATATAAAAAGCATCTCTTAATTTAATGCACCTCACCTCTTAATAAGATCTACTGCTATTGCAATTGCATTCCAGCCCAGCAATAAACACTAGTTGCTTCATCGACCCACAGATAGCGTCTGCGTCTGTCCTCACTTTCATGTGGTTATACGTTTCAATGAGGAAACCCGAAAACGCGTCGCATCTTCTAACGTTTTACAAATTTTGGACAAAGAAACGCGACTTTGCGTTCTGTGATGCATGGTGTAGGAAAACATGTTAACATCTTTTGTATCATTTTGTAATAAGCTAATCAATAGCTCCTCCGATAGTCTAAACAATTAAAAAAAATCCAACTTCATGCAGCAGGCAAGTATTTAAAATTTGATGAACTTAGGACCTTAGTACTTAGGTACACTGCGTTCCATCTCATTAGAGCTTTATAATTCATAGAGTAGACCAAATAGCTCTGAAAAGACGAGAATACTCGGCCTTAAAAACTTCGTGGGCAGCTAGCAGATCCCGAGGGCAGGGGGAATTAATTTGAGGTGTGACTATTCTTGACGAGCGCACAGGTGTCCATTGCATTGTATGATGAGGACAGTTCGCGTGGGATGATTGGAGAAGATATCTTACTCTTGAAAGACTTGAGGGAGACGAAGCAATTCGGCGTTTCCACCACCGTCCAGCGCCCATTATCTTACCTTCATGCTCTTCCCTGGCCACGAACTGACTTTGGCCAAATCCAACTCAAGATGCAGATACAGATGAAAGAGGTTGTAGTAAAGGCAAACGCAAGACAATTCAAGCCCACATGTGCACTCAAGAAAGGATGAGGGAAGAAGATAAAAAGAGCAGAATAAGTACAATAACCATCTTCGGAATTAGGAACACTATGAGTTTTGAAAGTTGCAAGACAGCTTTAGTCCGAGCAGACGATTTGAGAGGCACAACTACGTATGCTTATGATTATTTTTACTTGCATGCAATAGTTTGCCTTTGCACTGCACCTTCATTGATTATGCGACGAGGAAAATTTGCTCATTACACCTGCATCCTTGCCTTCTGATCTCAGACTTTTAGGAGCCTCGTCCCGAATGGACTCAAACACCTAAGCACGCAGAAGTTGGCTCAAAAGTGCAAACGAGCTTAAGTAGCATTGATCTATTGGGACAATTTTTGCTTCATTCTACGCTGTTATTGCATCTGAGGCACATTATTCCGAAAGGCAGAGGTTTTTAGTGCTGCATTACACCAATATACTCTCTGGTCTCTGGTCGAATAAGTCTAGCTCCCTACCTGTGGCAAGTGACTACCTTACCCTGACAGTCATTAAGTTGAAAGAAATTGTTTGCGCTCAAAATTTGCAACTGCACCCCTGTCCTTGTGTCAGCTTACCGAAAGTGATATTGCGTTTACCTTTTGCAAACGGAGGCGAATTGAGACCTGCCACACTACGATTGCTGATAAATTGTCACCATGTTCTCCGTCAACAGTATTGGTTTTCTTTCAGTTGTGATAGCAGTTACTTACTGCCCTTTGACAACTTCAAGGGCGTACCATAAGGTAAGTGAGCGGTTTCAGTCTTTTGTCACTCCATTGATACCATTGCTTTTTTTTGTACTTTTCGTAAATCTTTCCAATCTCACATTTGTATCCAGGTCCACAATTTAGCCCTGTATCCAGAGCGTCATTCCTGGTGTCAAGTGACGCCTATCCAGCAAGAGATTTCTTCCTCAGCAGAATGTCAGGGTGCAACGATTGATAATAATGTCTGCCTTGGAGCATGCTTCAGCTACAGTGTCCCCAAAGCACAGGATGACCCCGTCATTCCACCTTACTGTGACGCCTGTAGGCCAACGTTTTCCGCCTGGAAAGTGGTAAGTTCCAGCAATGCGTACCTTGTGAATGCATTGCGTTGTCATTCTTTAGCAGCATTGTTAATCCAAACCATATTTGCTTCAAGTCAACTTCTTTGTGTGAATCTAATTCTAATTCTTAACTAGCGCCACTCTGAATTCTCAACTACTTTAAAGACAAGAAAGTTCAATGTAATTACTAACTGCTCTCAGGTAGCACTCAACTGTACAAATCCAACGACCGGTGAGCCTTACGTATCCGTGAGGAATGTAGAAATAATCTCAAACTGCAGTTGCGTTGACTGTAGCGACAATCAACCCAGACAGGATCAGCCTCAAGCGGCAAGTAAATCTCCAGTAAGTAGCATACAACAGACAACCATTCAAAGAAACCAAATGCTTTTCCCTAATCCGAAATTTTTCAGGGAGAAAATTGATTCTTTGTTACAATTCCTCCATATTTTTTTCTCCAGGAAGCAGAATCTTCAGCAGAAACGCCTGATGAGGTACCCAACGAGGTAGAAGATGAGAAAGTCGAAGATGAGGACGACTTCCCACTGGAAATACCAACACTTCGGAAGCTGAAAAGCGTTTCCGCTGAGGCAGAGGCTAACAAAGCTTACGAAAGTGCCAAGGTTGGGCAGATCATGTTACAAAACAACAAAATTCCTGATGATGATGACGACCTGGATCTTGAAAACGATTCAACGATATGAGCCTTCGTGTGATTCCCAAGCTTTTTTTATTCTAATTCAGCCGACTAGAGGCTAGATCCTGTTACTAAACTTGAGCGCATCCACTTCCTTTCCAATGAAGATAGACTTTTGTAACCAATCAATCTATGCGTCATGTTTTCTTGTACCGTAGTTGGATGGAAGGTGGAAGAGTATGCGAACAATGCCCCGTTCCCGTAGCTGTGTAAAGCATTAGACAACGCTACTCGGGCACAATTTTCAAATCCCGAAATACGTTCAAATCCTAACGTTTGAGCA
>VRMD01002839.1:0-12237 GCA_009872375.1 Sminthurides bifidus | reverse complement strand
ATAGTACACGAAGCTAAGCTGAAAGATTTGCTGTGATTAAGGAACGGTTTACTGTTAGACCAGTGGTTGTTGAAGTGATAAGAAGCCAGTTTGTTTCAGACGACTTGCTTGTTGTCCTTGTCAACTCTGAGCGTCTGTTCGAGATGGTCTCGCAGTCGGCTCATGTGTTATACAAATGCATTGGAGAGAGACTAGGACGTCTGGTAGTTGCTGACACTGGATTGTGCAATTTCCTCAATTTTTTCATTTCAAGTTAAAAAAATTTCTTGTCACATGTATGCAACAGCTTGCAACCAAGATCAAGGACAGGAAACGCGTTTGATTGCAGGGCAACAAAGTAACAAGGTGTGATGGAAAAAGATCCGGTGGATGGCTGGCAATCAGTCTTAGCCCTGTTATGTAGCACACTTCAATTCGTAAACTTATTATTACGGGTTGATTGGGAAGACTTGCCTAGGAATCTGGTTAATTTTCTCACGTGCAAACATTCAAGCTTGTAAGGAACGAGGGAACAGGCTGATGACAAAATAATTACATCGTGTACATTGCGGATGCACTGACGGAAGTGAATGAATATTACGTGGATCACGTAGATCTTTTAGTTTGTAGGGTTCGTGGCCGTAGGATTGACTGAACGGAGACATGGAAATGTGTGTCCCGTTGTTTGAAACCAAAGGTGCAAACCAGGTGTCAGTTGCTGGGAATTCATTAACAAATATACGTGTGTGAGGAAGTAAACGGTACAGCAGGTAGATGGGATAATTTGCTAATGCAGTTTCCCTCGAAGGCGTTGCATTTTTGATCCGGGTAGGAACGAACCTCGTAGTCTCTCTCACACTAGTACTGTAGGGTGGGTACGGCTTCAGATTTTATCGCACGCAAATCATCCCGAGTTCCCAAGTATACCAGAAGTTCAATTCCAACCGAACTGCCTTCCTTTTGAAGATAACAAAGTGAGGTGAGGAGTGATTTTGCGGAAATGTAACTTTGTAAAAGCATTTGTTTCTAATCCACGCCTGAAAATTGATTATTTTTCCGCAGAAAGGTTAAGGTGTGAACGGACGTTCTCAAAGGGTTTGATGAAAATTTCTCATTTTAATTTCCTTCGTGTACACTGACCTAGAGTTGAAGAATTGCTCAGATTTGTTGCATATTATAATACTGTACTTTTGCGGAATTGTAATTATTCACTGTGACTATCTTTGTTAGCGATGCGTTCATATCACCAGGAAGGGGGTGGTTTGGAAGGCAGTTGACATGCGACTTGGATGATGAGCCCGTATGTGCTCAGTCGCGTTCAAAGTTTGCGGTTTAATTTTGACAATCTACTGATAATAGGTTGAAGAATTAACTTTTTTCAAGCCTAGCGTCGTCCGCTGAATCGTGTGGTTGGGTTAATATCCGCAAAAAAACCGGCTTTTCAGCTCAGGGAATGGAGCACCAGGCCATTTTGTGGCTACTGTGTGGGATCTCGAGCGAGATTACAGTATTTAAATTTCAAAGTTTCAGTGCACACGATAAGGGATTGACGAACACTGAAATTGAAGCATTAAGCAAGCTCAGTCCTCATGCTGGGATCAAGTCCATTGTTTCACCCCCTATTGGTCGATCATTGCTTTCGAATGCAAGCTTTGTGGACAAGAATTCCTCAATTGTGATACTCTGTTTGAGCTTAGTTTCAACTGAGAGATTGTCATTGAACAGGATGTGATTGTAACTTTACAAGGGCGGCCGGCTCGTAAAAGGGATAGAGTTACCTTAGTTTGCTTTATTGTGAAGTTGGTGATTTGAATGGGTGCGTGTCGTAAGAGCCCGTAAAGGTAGACATTATTCGGAAAACTAGCGCAAGCAACAAGTTTTCGTCGCCGATTATTAACTAAATTATGTTACAGCACGGCGATTAGAGCTCCATTATCTTTTTATGAATGGTGGAAAGTGTGATAATAAACGTCTTGAATCAATCACAATCGCTGTCACTGCGCTCATGTCAGTATAGGAAGCAGTGATTGGATTGAGATGTCGGAAGTGTAAAGAAATGATAAGAGTCAATGCTGCACTTGATGAATGAATGTGGGCCGCTCTCAGAGACCTTGGAAAATGTCAATGAGATTAGTTGGATTAATTGACAACACAATTTCACGAATCGTACATCAAGGTTAGAATGTCAGAGCCATTGGAGGTACTAAAGCTGAAAAAACGTGCGGTGAGAAAAATTCGGCAATTCTAACAGAAATTCTGCCGTCGCCCCAACTGAAATCAATACTCCTGTACTGAGTCATTTGGGAATGCAGATGCTATTAAGTTTAATAGCAGTTGACGTCGCCATTACGGCAAAACCTTAACGAAACCCTTATAAATTGAGGAATTATCTCAAGTTTGTGGAAGGAGGGATAAAAAACGGAAGAAGAAAAACATTTAAATGTGTTGATTCGTCTGGTTCGTTCCGCAAGCATGGATTGATTTGAGAAAAAATTGAAATTATTCCTTCCTTTTCCCTCACCCCTACCAACACTTGTTGATGGGATGATGACTGTCATGTTTGAGGAATTCACACCTGTAATTTGTGCATCCGTAATTCGGAGGATGTTTCTTATTCCAATACTTTCTGCGGTTTAGTTTATTGGCAGATGCTGGACGTGCTGCGGATCCATCATCTCAACAAGTATTTCACCCCAAGGCATCTCTACGTGTCCTGCGACACGGTCATCAGAGCTGCATTAGTATTAGCTGACGGCTCTTTCGTGTACTTGTGCCTTGTACTAGGTTTCTTCAATATTTTTCGATCTGTAAGATGTTGCCAGCTCGAGGTTTCAAGCCGGGCCGACCACTCCATACCGCTTTAGTTTTGGAAATGATTGTTGACCCTGTACGGAGATGATAATGCGTGCATAATTTGCATTGCCAGTAGCAGAAATGTAAAAGTTGAAGACCTTGGCCATGTTATTGGAGGAAGAATGCCGGTGAGTTAAATACGTGGCAAGAATTGATTTAAACCGGTCTTGGGAAATTTGTTCGAGGCTTTGAACCGAGAAAGCTAGGCAGCTGTAGCTTACTTTGGCAGTTGTGCTGTTTGTGTGTTAGAGAGAAAGAGACATGACCGAGTGGTTAGAAAGAAGGGTTCAATCATCATCCTTGTACAAGTTTTGTTTGGTCAGCAAATGTGTTTAGCCCCATGGTAAGCCTTGTATTAAAGTCTGCGACGGGGTCTCAGAAGGCAAGGGACACTTGGTCAAAAGTGTGAGGGGTGAAATGAAAACGTTCGGAGACCTCTCACGTCGCACAGGATCCGCCAGTTACCTTCTTCGTAAACTCGTTCGAGTTGACTTGAGTAACAGGAATTTCTGCAATTTCTCAACCCTTCTTTTCTCTCCGCGAAGAAAGACGGGTAAATGGATTCACATTCCGATGAGCAATGAGGAGAGACTATTAAAACTTTAATCAACTCCTGGCCCTTGCTTTAGTCGGAGGCAACAGGTAGTTTCCTTCATCCCCTAGGATGGAGACGGTCGCACGACAGGTGAGAGGGAGAGAGAGAGGAATCAGTGAGAGATGAGCGCAGGTAACCGCATGTACATGCATATATGAGGGTTGGCAGTCAAACATGAGCGGTGAGCATTTGCGGAATTGGTATGCGTAGGCAGGAAGGTAGGTATGTAAGTTTTTGGCCCGATGTTGACGCTGAGGGAGAGATGGTGTTATTGAAATCCATCTGGGAATACGTCTCAACTCTTTACACTGTCTGCAGACTTGTAGACTTTCACAGGTGTACGAGATTATTGTTATGAGGATTCCTCTCCCGGGCATGGGGTTTTACAACCTGTTGGAAGGTCTGTACACACCGCTTAATGTTCATGGGCTCGTCGCACACATTTCTTCTTCGGCCAAGACGTTAATCCGCTCAGCTTTTATGGAATAGAGTGGAGATCCATGTCCGGACCTCAGTCACCTCTCATTTGATTCTGTGCCTGACACGGTGCAGCTTTATTAAGAAGGTCGCGTTCTGCCTGATCCCACATTCTGCCGTTGATGTCGCTATGTTACTACGTTCCCATCGGCAGAATCCCGTTTTGCATTTAATTTCTCACCTATCTTCCTCGCAAGTGTTCCCGGAGACAAGGGAGCCGACTTCATATGCCAGAATAAGAAGACCGACGAGTCTCTCAAATTATTTTGAATCTGAAATAATACCTTTGTACAACAGCAGTGTTGCTGCATGCGCCACTAGCATGAGTTTGAGCAGGAGCATTGACAGCTAACTCGCTAAAACGCTGTCAAACTCGAGTGCTCACAAGTCGAAGAGTTTGACTGAAGCCCGGCACCACGGCTTTTTAACACGTGAATTCCCGAAAGACGAGCGCCTTTTAAACATACCTTGGAAAGAATTCGAGCGGCTCATATTTTACGAAATGTTGCTAGTATGCCCCAATCTAAGTGCTAAGTTTGAAGTTGTAAGAGGCAGGGAAAGAGGATGCTGTTGTAGTAAAGAACTGCCGAGCTTGAGCCTCTCACAGACGGGGTAGAGCTTGAGGAGTTTGATGCAGCGTATCACATACTTACAAATGAATGCGTCTTGGAAAATCTTGTTACGTGAGATCCAGGTTCCTCACCTGGTGGAATGTGTGCGCAGACAGGTAGAACCCTCATTCTGCTGGGGTGGCTCCTCACCTCAGCCCTTTCTCAAGCAACTTCTTGGCTACGTCTTATCGAGATTTAGTTCTCTCTCAGAATCATTTGCGCTACAATCACGCTCGGAGTAGAAGTGCTCATTCTATAGCTCTTCCTCTTCTGCGTTACTCGTTCCCGTGGCCGATAAGTACGTCTTCCCTAGTTCAAAAACTACTCTTGAGAATAAGTTTTTGACAATTGCCGCTAAGTAGTGCTCCACCTCGGTTAATTGTGCTCCAAAAAGTTGTGTTTTAGTGTAAAAGCGTTCTAAGTTCCAAGGCTCAATATTTACAGCGTGCATGTTCAGTGATAAGTGTTGACTTTGTGGGAAATTTCGGATCCGTGAGCAGGTGAGGAACGCAACCGATCTTTTAAAAGCTTTCAAAAAGCAAGCCAATCATATCCAATATCGTTGACCTCCCAATGATCCGCAGTAGAAATCCTATGCTGCGGAAAGTTACAAAGCAGATTTGCACAATTAGCCAACTATTACATGGCTCACTTATTTCTAATAGCTAGTTACTCAACAGTTCAATTTGAAACTGTCACTCGGTTTTCACTTTGACTTTTGCGGCTTCCGCTAAGTGACAGAATAATGGATGGCAATTTTGGGTGGGATTTCGACAGATTTTTATGCATTTGTTAGATCATAAGCAGGCTTTCAACCTGGCTGCGAACCAGTATGAGACTGGAGGCCTTGCATAAGCAAGCAGGTAAATGTAAATCAAACCGTAACACCATTTCAAAAAATAAGCGGAATGCATGTAGTGTGGTGCAGAAATGCGTTTGTCGCTTAACGCACAGAAGTAATCAAGGCAGTAATTTGCTAATATCCTTCCGGCCTTTCTGATTTGTATTCAGAGTTCAGAGAGTATAGGTGTGCCGTTAAGCGGAGAGAGAGCATTTTATCTTTGTGTCCTTAATTGCCTTTGTCGGAGTGTTTACCTCTGTCTTGACGACTTGAAGGATGTTGAATTGTCATGCGTTCTTGAATAGAGCACGTAGCATGGGACGAGGTATGCGTGCAAATGCAATTTGTGTACCTTGCTGTTGTACCGCGGCTAATGTACTCGAAGTTATTTTTAAACTCGAAAGATAACGTATAGTTTTTTGTTGTTTGGCCGGATTTTTGGTGATTTGGGCGTAAAAATCCAGTTTTAAATGCTTGTTCATCAGCTAGTTTTTGAGGAACGTTCGTTGATGGACATGATGGATGACATGAGAGAAAGAAAGAGGAACAGCTTTTCTTGTGTCAGGTTCGGTAATCGTTGTCAAGTTGCATGTAAAAATTGCAACAGGCCCTTGATCGCCATTTGCTTGTAGGGTGAAAGGGATACTGAACTGATGTTACAAGGTTGTTTTACACCCGTTGCTAAAAACAGATAAGGACACGAAGGGAAATTCAAATGTTCAACTTGTCAACATGCCATTAGTTGTGCATGTAATATGCTACACAGTTTAGCACGTTTGAATGAGCATAGGGTGAAATGTTTTTAGCATTCGAAGGAAGAACAGTCTCTCGGTCACGGAATGGAGTGGTAAAGTTTCTTTTGTTTCCACTGATTGATTTCTTGTGGCTGGTGGAACATTGCTGTTGATGGTACAGTAATGTGACGGATGTCTCCAAACTTAAAAAAACTGGCTGCTGCTTCAACAGCAACCAAAAAGATTAGATGCATCTTTTAGGACGCTTCTGCGATTTCAGTATGAGTTTATTTTCTGTTCTAGTGGTTTTAGTTCGGTAGAAGTGACGAAGATTTTTACCTAAGGCTTGATTTTCGCGGCAGAAGGAGACTGACAAGCGGAAGTGATTCCTTGTGCAGGTGATAATTGGCGACGATGAGAGAGATATGCAGAGGGCGGAGAAATAACTGAAATGACATCAGGAGAGCGCATCGAGACGTGAAGACGTCTCGGTTCGACTTTGACAATTTCTTCGAGCCAGCGTCTCCTCCGCTTTTTCTCGCTGACAAGCAGGCGAAGAACGGAACTTGCGACAAGAGGGAGATAAGTGTCAGTATTAAATATTGAACGGAAGAAGATGATTTAGCTGATTTGAGAGAGGAAGGAGAAATCGGTGCTTTTATACGCTCTTGCTCGTAACGCCTAGGAAAGGTGGGTTGATGAGGGATGAGAGAGAGAGAGCCATGCTCTGTTCTAACAATTAAAATCCAGCTCGTCATCTCTCTAGGAGTTTTAGGAAAAGTGTTCAGGCTGAGAAAGTAACATGTATGCGAAGGAGATCGTGTTGCATAAACGGATATTGTGCTGTGCCCCATAGCTGTGTTCATGCATGTAACAGAGCCACAATGGAGGGTTGGCGGGGCGTAAAAAGAAAAGTTGGACGCTTTATTTAGCATTTTGGGTACAGACGCGCTCTTGTTACCAACATTTTTATTTTTCCACGTAATGCGTGCCAAAACATAAACAGCTCAATGCTCGTGGCCAGTGAGTAATTGTCTGCATATGATCCACTCGAGCAGAAACTGAAGGGGGCAAATTATTTGAAACTTGATTAAAATGCGGCCACAAAGTCAGTAGTGCTACACGGTCTATTGGCAAGTATACAAGGTTTTTCTGTCGAAATTCACACGCTCAGACGTTACTATACTTGAATCCCTCGTGCTTGCACAAGAGAAGAAAGTTTAACCTAGACATGATCATGGTGCTTGTGGTGGTGGTGCCCTGTGCCTCATGATCTGTAGCCTGCATCTCCCACACCTCTTACTGTGCATACCGCGCGTTGAATTTCTGATCATATTGGAGGATTTCAGAGAATATTTCGAGACAGCCGCAATTGCGTATTCAGCAGCATAAAAATCTGATACTAGCGTTACTGTAGCCATCGCTTGTCCACAATCCGCGTCCGCGTGAATTAACGTAATAGACACCCTGGGACGAGAAGAAAAGTAAACTCTTTTGAAACTCGAAACACATTGTACAAATCCAAAACCGACTTGTCAAACCGTGAAATGATCAAATTTCATCAGGTTTGTTGAAGCCAAAAACAGAAAATGAAAGTTGAGCAGATGGCGGCGCTGCAGCGTATTGAACTGCTGTTGCTGATTTCTTGTACAGATCTTGCACTATCAACTGACACCATTGCTAATTCGTTGAATAAACACAGGTATTTATAACGTGTACAGGTTGTCAGGTTCTGTAATCCTGTTATATTTTCCTGATGGTGATTCTGATTATGGTTGTGGTGAAAAAGCACCTTATCAGCGCCAGCCAACTCTATGATGCCGCACTGCGCTGAGCAGCGTCTACCGTCGTGAGAAGACGAAGTCGTTTTAGCTGACGGCCTCGCATCTTTGCAGTTTTTCTTTCGTTATTAACGGTTTTGTGGCAAATAAACAAAGACTCCAATATTGGCCCAAACGTCACGATTTACAAGAGAAACGTATTCAGTTCGTGGTTCAATACTGCTCGCCATGAACGAGAGTTTCTCCAAGAAAGCGCATCGAGTGTGGGAACGTACAACACCAATCGGTAGATACTTTTGCGAACCCCGTCCAAAGCAAAGGTATTTCTTTGACCGGCATTTTGAGCGGAGGAAACAAGAAATGCCTTTTTAATAAGCATTTTAAGCATATTCGGTACACGCATTAGGTATTGGAGGAGGAGGTTTTAAGCATGTTTCTCCCCACTTGACAAAGAGCACGCTAAAACTGAAGGATTACACAGACGACCGCCTTTGAAGAACCTTGAGAGGAAGCTAGAATTAAAATGCGACGCTTGAGTTGCCCGTTTGATGATGGTGTAGGAACCATTCATGGCCTGCATTCAGAGCGTGCCGAAAATTTTTGCACAAAGGAATATGAACGGGCTTTTGGATGCATCGATGCTTTGGTGTTGATTTGTGCACCGCGATTGTTGTTACTTGTTACGGATGTGAAGTACTTTGGTGGAAACCGTATTATTTCAAGTTACAAACGACCACCGACATGCGTGTTGATAATTTGTGGAAATTTATTAAGGACGGAGCAATAACAGCTTAATGAAAATTGGCAAGGCTCATTTAATTTATCACGATGGTTTCATGCCAGCCGATGCTTCGACAGTTGTGCTCGTTGGTTCGCTTATTCTTGCGAGGCGTTTTGAGGCATTATTGCTGTTCCACATTGTTTGTGCACATGTTTAAAAGTTTATTGCTTTCTACATAAGCTCTCGCCTAATTAGCTTCAAGGTAGGTGATGCGGAGATGGCTATGAGTTTTCGGCAAAGGGTAGGAACAGGATTTGATTTCACCTCATCGAGTTGTTTCTCCACCCGCCAATGAATCTGCAAAGGAAAGTCGGCACCCATTCTTTCCTCTTGTTCGCTTTTCACGTGGGTGGGCGGATTACCTGAGCTACAACTGCGCTAAGGCGGTTGTTGTCTGCGAAAAATTCGCCTATTTATTATTATACATGAGTAATGCAGCTCACAGATTCCACTTTCATGAACCATCAGTCACTGTAAAGGCGATTATATATCTCAATTTTAATTGGACTAAATTTTCTTCGAATACTGTTTGATCTCAAGCTAAACCTAGGCGCAGATTGCTCGCGACTACAATGCAGTGTCTTTAGATGGACATTTAAGTCTGTTGATGATAATCCTGAAGGAAAATCAAACGTCTTTGCTGTGATCGGTCGAGACGGTAATCTAGTAATTCAAAAGCATAACTCATTCTCATAACCAGTTCAAGTGAGAGATTGCAACTTGTCCGGAGTCATAAAGGAGGCAGATTAAAAAGGAAGAGAATCAGAGTTGAGGATGAGAATCACAGTGGTTACGTGCCATGGAAACCTTTTCCAACTCGTGAGACGAAGAAGATGGTGGACTGTGAGGTGAGTTGGTGAAAACGAGGTTATGCTAACCTCTTAACCCTGCTCACATGTTTCTTGACCGTGTTGTTGAAGAAGACGAGGAAGACGTCAGCGACTAGCATAAGAGTATGCAAGACGAGAAAACAATGTGAGTTTCATTATGTCGCGAGCTTGTATGCATTTCGTGCCCGTCAGAAATTCAATGACTTTCTGTCAGCCCTCAAGTTCAATCTCGTCACGCTTGACTTGGCTTTGAATTTCTATTGCAAAAATTCCACCGGGTGATGAGCACGCATCCTTGGAATTGTCTGTTGAAGTCGGGTTGGACAGTCACCGTCAAAGTTTGCGAATGTCCTTATCGTGGTATGAAACTTGGGATGGAAAAGTATCGAGTACTGGTTATAGCTCTTTTAATGTCTGGTCAAGAGTCCATCTTCAATTTGAGATGGCCCGATGATGATGAAAGTCAAGGCGAGGATCGCAAAGGCCTGAGGGCACCTATTGACTGAACTGCCAATTTGATGATTGCCGATCAGTATGTATTCTCAACGAGGGTATTTATGTGTAAAGAGAAATTGAAATGCGAGACCCTCGTTGCTCATGTTCCGGTCAGCTTCTGGTAGTAATCATCATTAGGGTTAGCATTCCGCTTCATTTGTGGCTTATCTACCAAGGACAAACAAATTTTTTGTCAGCACTTGAATTATAATTTACCTGCCCTACATCCTCACCTGATCGTAGGTTCCTTCCGTTCGTACGCCTATAAAAAGTTCTTGAATGCAGCCGCAAGGGTTGTTGGTGAAACTTGATGATGGTCGAACCAAATGACGAATGGTTAAATATAGGGCAAGTATGCGGTGAAAACACGTACCGACATAGCAAACCTGCAGAATGGACGGCTCCGCACCCTGCAATTAGTCATTTGATTGGACAAACTTGAAGGAAGGCCGACGGATAACTCCACTCGTGGGGATGGTTTGCAAGTCGTTCAAGGTGCGATTATGCACTTAATTTCTTAATGCAACTAAAATGTAGATCATCAAACCAGTGGGTGCATCATCGGGGTGGTCCTGTCTCACTCAAATTGGCCTCCTCGTTTTCACCAGTTTCACTAACTCCGTGTCAGTCTGTGCCCCACGATTTCTTGTGACAAGTGGCCAAAGTTGCATGCTACAGTTTCTCTGATCTCTTTTTCATGCTTCTTGACCAGTATTTCATGTCTGAAACTTTTAATTGACCGTCTTTGCCAAAGGCGGGTGGCCGAATTCTGAGCATCGCGTCTTCGCTGACTCATGGTCAAACTATATTGCGAGGCACGATGTTCTTCAGCCATTGCTATTGTTTCAACGTCATACGCCATTCTGTCCTGATCAAGCAAAATCAGCTTCATTTGCTTACAGCTAAATGAACCTGATGGAAAACAGTGTCTTCCGCCTTGAGAAAGCCGCACTGCACCCATTCTACACTAGAATTGAACAATACAAATCTAATCACCTCAGCGAGCTTTGTCTCTATTAAACGCATTTCTACTGGCATATCGCATAGTGACCCGTCTTTACCTTTAAACTAAGAGAAGGACCTGGAAACTTGAAAGAAAGTTTAGCTTCTTTCTATGTTAGTCATTTAAAAATGAAATGTTATATCCGCAGGTACTGCTCATGTCAAGGAAGAATCAGGTTGTCAACAAAAACAATAGTTTATTTGTGCTTTAAGTCAGTCGAGTCACTGTTGCATGCTGGGTTCATTGGGCATACCAGTTGTTATAATTTGGGTACTTTTAAAAATAGTAAACAGTAGTGTCTAGTGGCTGTCACATGATTGCAAAAGCTAGCACAATGAGTCTGTTTGTGTCAGGGACGTTCCCAGGAACTGAGTGCAAAAGTATACCTGGATTGAAAAGCTTGCTGTGTTTAGTTTAATGTTCTTTAGCATTAAAGCATAGCAGTTGCTGAAAACCCACGAATTTACATGGGTTTGTGCTGGGGCTTTTAATTTGGTTCAAATCAGATGCACGCTTTACGTAGCAACCACTTTGAGATTAAGTTGATGATGATGATCGTATCAGGAACGATCACGACGTGTTGCCTTAACAACCAAGAATGGCGATTTAATCCATTTAGCATTTCACACGGTCTAAGGCCAAATTCTGTTAACTTGGGCTAAAATCATGCATTCACTTTAGAAATACTTGCCATCACACAGTTCGTAGGTACTGTCATAGTTGCGTCATAGGAGATCCACAAACACTCATGTGTGCTGTTGCCTGGCTAAAAAATGATGTCTTAATTGCAGTACCTTGAGTACTAATGAGGATTGTATCTATGGCAATTACGCAGAACTCACGTCTAAATTCTATCAGATTGAAGTATTCAGATTTGAGATTGGGAAATTAGCCAAATAAAAAACCTTCAACAAGCATCCTTTGCCTGACGAGTAAAAGTCATAAAAGGAAACAGCGGCCCTCGTTTACTTTTGACAGAGCAGTTGCAGCATCTGCTTGCTTAATTTTGCAGCTTCAACTGGCTTCTTTGACTTGATCTTCGCACCTGCAATAAGCATAAGGATGTAATGTAAATTATGACTGCTGATTAATAATGGCGCTGAAGCTAATTCCGACTTGAGGCGTTGAAGGCGCATGCATGATGCTGATGTCGACTCGAATTCATTTTTTATGCCGGTTTCGGTGTCAATTACAATTGGCTCTCTTAGGCGGTGTAAAAACTATTTGCCCATGGGATTTTCATTCTGACTTGTGAAA
>VRMD01002838.1:0-12246 GCA_009872375.1 Sminthurides bifidus | reverse complement strand
TTAGGAGAACAGGCTTGAACTTAAGTTTTAAGGCTGCACCATTGAATGTGCTCCCAATGTTGTCCCTAATATTGTTTCTCACCTCATATTGTGATTTCATATTCTGAGTTGTAGCAGTTCAAATTTAGTTGATTCCTAATGTCACTTTGTGTGTCATTGTAGACTTGTTAGTGGGTTGAATAGAAGTGGATCATCTGCACTTCTCATCCACTTCATGTTAGGTTCCATGTTTTAAAAGAACGTGTTTTACAACTTTTAGCGAGAGCTTGCGGTAAAGTTAGCGCTTGTGTTTACTATTGCTAATTGTGAGCAGCTGTAATTCATGCAGGGGAGCAGGGTCCCTAAAGTACTCTCACTACAGACATTACGCGTACCATAGTACATATTTCAATCTTACGAGTTCTGTACCTTTTGTTTAATCGGCATTAATTGCTGCGAAGAAATCCTAGAGAATTTTTCAAGGGATTCTGACGAATTTCTGAGCTAACACATTTTGGCTTCCGGCATCTCCATCGTGGCGAAATGCACCATTCTGAACCTTGTTACTGAAAAAATGCGCATTCCTGAAATCCAAATTGAAGATTCAAGCGTTGCAGCTCGTTTTGGTTCTAACTGAAAGAATTTTGGGGGCCTTTTACTATTAGAGACTCTTTTGTAAACTCTCATAGCTGCCTCATGTTCTGTAAGACACAGCAACGCAACTTCGTAACCTGTGGTAGATATGGATGGTCTGGATTTTGATGCGAACCATTAGGGATTACTGTAATGTCGGGCTACAGTATATGTCTTACATTTAAATTTCCTCAAATGGAATGTCACACATCTAGCTAGCACTTTAGTTTAGAAAGCGTTAAGGGCGGATTTTACCTTTGAGATTATTGACTGTAAAGTATCTTCCACGAATAACGTATAAACTGCGTCGTGAGATTAACGATAAGAAGTTTGTAATTGTGAGAGTTTAGTCAAATTCTTATTCTGGAATTCCATGATACAGCGGTTACCGCCTTAAAATGATAATGGAGAAGTTTGACAGCCGTAAACAGGCAGAACTTGAAAATCATGGTAGGGTTAGCTAACATTCTTCTGATGCAAAGCATAAAACAGTAGTGTCAGTTCGAAAATTTCTGTTATTAAATTTTTAACGGGTTTGTGCATGGGCAAACTTACCAGCTAGGAATGCATCTGTAATAGTTTCGTTGAACGGTTGCTTCATAAGTTCCAACGTACAGAATGGACATCGAAGTTGCTGCGCGCTGTTCAATGGAGTCAAACTGCAAGTAGTCAGTGAAGCTGGAGAAACTGTTGTTAATAATAAATGTTTGTGTACGCAATCTGCTGGACATGCTTGTCAGTTTATGCTAAGCGCAAGTGTAATCAAGTTGGAGCTACTGCTATTCATACTTGTAACATATTTATTGTATAGTAATAAGACGTAGTTAAGGAACAAAAATTTCGATTGTTTGTAGCACAGTGTAAAGGAACCCCTTCGAAGTATCTCATTCACGACTCCGCGCTAAATAAATCTCATGTCAACTGAAATGAGTACCTAACATGGCATATTTCAAATGTATCCGACACGCCGCTCAACAGAGCAGTTTGTGTGCTTCAGATTCTAGGCAAGTAAGGTTCTAGCGAATTCTTAAAAACTGATGCTATTCAATTTACGCATCGCTATCCATTAA
This sequence comes from Sminthurides bifidus, assembly GCA_009872375.1. Classification (NCBI taxonomy): domain Eukaryota; kingdom Metazoa; phylum Arthropoda; class Collembola; order Symphypleona; family Sminthurididae; genus Sminthurides; species Sminthurides bifidus. The sequence continues at coordinate 10,564 of VRMD01002838.1, read as the reverse complement.
ATCACAGATATTACTAATTGCAATTTCAAGTGGTTACTTGCATTCGTCATCTCAGTACCTCAGTCTTCTAGTGATAACAGTGTTAACTCCATTTTCGAAAATACAAGTATAAAGTCCCTAGAGTTCCAGCAGCGAATATACTCAATAACCCAAAATAAAAACGAATTTTCCAGTGGGCACGACTTTGCGCTAAGGCTTGAAATATTTCACTAACTTGTCGCTGTGTGTCTGACAAGTTACCAGAATTCTCAATGACAAAGTCAGCTCTAGAACACTTTTCGCTAATGGGCATCTGCGAAGCAATTCGATTCTTCGCTTCGGATTCCATCAGACTATTTCGATCCATCAGTCGTTCCAATTGCAGGTCTTCCTCACTGCAACCAAAGGCACAATATACGTTACTAGTGAGTCAATTTGTCTGAAGTTCTAAAACGTAAGATTAGTTTCACTTTTAGCTGTTGCTTACCAAGTCACGACGATCGTCTTATGCAGGTACTTGGTCCAAATCTGCGTTTCAAAAAGTAGAGGACTTTCAATCACTACGAACTGATATCCTGCGAAAAATTGAACAAGTCATGAATTCCTCTTCTGGCGAAGAAACTTTACCGGCCCCAGCTCCCGATTGATTTAATTATCAAACTTTTTCACGACTTGAAATTGCGTGAGCTCACCACGTAAGAAGTACCATATCAACGACCACTTGATCTCCTTGAAAATTTCAGGGTGCGTGATGCGATTTAACTGCGTCAGTTTTTCGCGATCTTCAAAAACTATACGACCCAGCAGCTCGCGATTCAACGTTCCATCATCCTTGATGATCTCAGCACCGAAAGTTTGGCGTATCTTCTTTAAAGCAGGCTTCCCGGGCTGTACAACTGAAAAAAAAACATTATCGTCATCATCTAGTTGTTAGCCGTTAGTTGAGACCGTATATCCTGATATGAGCTTTTAGAGGCTTCTAACAGAACCATGTAAGATCAGCTGCTAACTGATAGTAAGCTGCTTTACTAACTTACCTCGTCGCGCTATTTCATCCGAATCGATAACTAGGAACTTTGTAGCGATCCCTGAATATATCTGCGACGGTACTCTTTCCCATCGCTATTCCTCCTGTTAAACCTACGATAAACATTTTGACGTCTAGGGCAGTTACACCTAACAACGTTTACAGAAAACGGTAGTTTCAGTTATTTAACGACTGGATCGTGCCGATGTTTTCTCAACAGAGGATGCAATAGCAGTAATCAGGTCAAAGTATGATTCTAACATAATATATATATCAAACTAGCAACCAATTAATGATAACTTGCAGTAAATACCGAATCAATTAGATTACAAGGACAGCAAACGCAAACTGCTTATCACTGTAGCCAGTTAGCCTAAAAAGAAGTTGTAATATATATACTTCATGTCTGATTCATTACGCAACAGTAACAAAACTAATGACGCTCCGGTGCAACAGATTTTTAGCATGTATATGCTTTCTTAATTGACTTAAAGTTTCTGTAAAATCTGCGGCATTCTTCAGCTGATTGGCTGGTCTACCAGTTACTCTCCTGATTCCATACTGTCGACCACAATCTTGGCCAGGTTTTGAAAAAAGACAGCGGCAAACGTTATGTCATGTGCGCATTAAATCAGTTGAAAAGTTAATTGCAATTACGGTAGATTTGTCAGTGCCATTTGTAACTCGACACGCCTTTGCAAGGCAGCTAAGCTAGGACTTCACTCGTGACCGTTAATGTAAGTAAAAATGTCAAAAGGCGCACAACTGGAGCAGAAATAGTTGCTTGAATTGGCCATTGAATTGGCCATGGTTATATATATATATATATATACCCTTATTAATTTTTACCAATACATTACACCAAGTCCATTGTCCAGTCAGTTTATTTTTCTCATCACCATGTTCTAATTACCACAGGGTGAACAAGGTACGATGTCTGAAGTTGAGTCCGTGTCAAAAGGGCCTACGGGAGGCAATAGCAGCAGCAAAGATAACCTTAATTCCGGTGAGTCGTCGTCATCCATGACCATGACGGGAGGAAATACTGGGAGTGGTCCCATAGTGCCTCAGAGTCATCATATCCAGCAAGAGCTGTGCTACTAGTAGGGCTCCGTACAGGCAGGGCCGAGAATTCAAAGCTGTAAAGGTTGGCTTGTATGGTTCTGATTAGTCTAGTCACATACGACTTTGTTATCGGTTTCCGATTCCTACAAATTTTATTGGAAGTTATGGTTTTTGAACGCCGAGAAGTATGTGTGTTGCTATTTTCAGTAGTTGCGGTTTCTCAGGCACTTTTCTCAGTTGTGCCAGCCAATTCTCGTGGTAACCTGGTGCACTTAATAGTGGCCTGGTTGTGACTAATTCGTGTCTACTGTTTTCTTTCTATAGGTTTATACCATAAATGAAGAATCTAAGCACATGCTTTTGCAAAATATACCCAAGATTGGACTCGAAGCTGAACTAAAGAAACTCTGCCAGCAGTACGGAACGATAGTGGAATTCCGGCCTGTACCAGAAAGCGAATATCCGCCGAAGACTGCTTTTACGACCGTATTTTACGTCAAGTATGAGTCTTTGAGACAGGCAAAGTAAGTTTGACTCTCTGGTTCAACTGAACAGTAGCTAAGTGGGTGCCCGACGTTTATCAGCAATTTTCTTGTATTCAGGTACGCAAAGACAAAATTGGACAATCGAGCTTTCTATGGGGAGCTAATTCACATTTGTTATGCTCCTGAGCTGGAATGCGTAGAAGATGTGCGGGAAAAGCTACGCCAACGGGCTGTTTTCGTCCAATCCTATCACAATCGCAGTAGAAAGCGCAAAAGGATCAATGAATGAAACAAAAATCCCTGAATAAGGTGAGTGTCTCATTTTTTATGTGATGTAGGCTAATTTCAGTCGGATTGCGACGTTAGCACGTGTGAATTATTTGTCATGTTAGAATATTAGCGCAAAAGTTCGAGTTCAGACGGTTTAAAAGCTTTAGTTGTCATCATCATCTGAATGAACGAACCACCAGGCTACATACATTCACTTAGTTGGCATTTTTCCAAACTTGTGATATTCCTTTAAGGTAACCGTGCAAGCCATGTGGGTTGTTCTGAGAGCTGACTGTATCAGTTTATGAATTCAGGGTTTTGGCTGCAGTTGCTTAGTTAGTGAAGAATAATTAATTCTGAGACACTTGTTTCATCTGGTTAAGAACTGCTACGGGATCACAGTCGCAGAAGCCTTTGAAGTTGCTGACAGCATGTATCAAATAGGCCAAATAGTATGCAGCTAAATCTGAGATGTGGGTGGGTATGTGGTGACTGAGCTGAAAAACGGGTGCTGAGAGATAAGCAAGACCGAAAGATTTTTTTGCATAATCTGCATTTACCGCAGCCACTTCATTGCACTGGAGAGTGACTGAATGGCAGCTTTCTAATTACTTCAACTTTTCAGACAGTATGCGAGGATTAAGTCCGAGATTTAGGTATGCTATTTGACATTCCATCGTTACATTGTCATCTCGGTCTTGATGCGTACATCAAGGATTTGCAAGTATGCAGAATATTCAGAAAGCCTTCGTGTTTGCTTGCAGGTGTGTAGCATTTCAAGTGAAAGCTGCACCGCTTTCTAATCCCGAAATCCGCTTTGCACGTCGGCATAACGAATTTGTATTCACATTCAAGTCTTATATTCAATGGCAGTGTGTCATGGTGGAGCTCGAAAATGTGAGCCTGACTCAGCGAAATGCAGGTCCGGCCTAATTTTGTCTGTACATTCTGAGTATTTCTTGCTATGTAATTGTTTGATACATACGTGAAGACGAGATTAAACGCCCTAAAAATGCTGCCTTGGGCTAATCCTCATTGACTGATCAAACCAGACAAGCATTAGTTGTATCATGTAAACATTCAGCAGTGAGGGCGGTAGATCGCAATATCTTCCTGTGGTTTGCACATTGTAACCGGTGCATTTCGCATTTGATGATGAGACTGACTTGACACGGATACGACTGGGCTAGACGGACTTAAGATGCCTGTCGTACAATATATTGCTATCTGAAACTGAGAAATGTTATCTTTTTATAGCCAAGACGTCGCCGTGTCACCAGCTTGAAATGCATCCGGTAGCCTTTTGTCGGATTAATTTTCCAAGTGGATACGTGTAGTAATGTTTAGATTGTTTACCGATTGCCCACAACACTAATTTTTGGCAATTTCTTTATGTTGAACTCGGACTTGTGGTACTGTAAATTTTGAAGGACTTAAGTGTAAGACAGTATTTGTATTAATTCGATCCGTTCAGTCTGCGTGAAAAGTCTGCTTGAAAGTTATTCAAGCATCTTTTTACTGTTTCAAAGAGTAGTCGCGAAATCACTTTCATAGGCTGGCCTGGTTAGAAAAACTGCAGCAGAACTGACAACTGACAGTTTCTGCTGTTGCGTGTACTACATGAAGTCAGTTTCATGTCATTCATGCTTGAATGTTTTCACGCCTAATGTAGATCTGTGGAGATACGTAAAATTTGCTTCAGTAGTTCAGTTTTGGGGGTGCGGCAAAGAGCAGACAGCGTTTTTGCAACATTACGGTTCGCATCATCTCCTTGTTGAGCCGATGAGCAGACTGCAGAAACGTTCTTTCTATTGGGTTGACGGCAACATATGGTGTGGTGCACTTGCATTTCTTTTGATCCTTGTGGTGTTGACGTGCCACATATAAGAGTTTGGCACTAATACGCTCCGGTACGATAACGCGAATCCTTGCTGATCTCTCAACAAAAGGGGTAAGGTAAACTCGGATTTAGTAATGTTCATTGTGAAACGTTGAGAGCGAGAAATGCGCGGTCGAGTATCCCCAGACCCTTATTAGGTGGCAGCTCAAATATGAATGGAAGATTCAGACAGGTGTTCGATGCTGGCGGTATGCAATGCCAAGTGATATTCAGGCTATGTTATGAGATCGAGTCAAGTGTCGTGTGTGAGTACGGACAGACGGCCCACAGCGAAGATGATGTTCTTGAGTCTCGACTTCGTACGTCGTACTTGCCTATGAGTAAGCTCAAGATGGGCCAAACCTGAATGAAGCTGTTGTCTGCATTTTAATGTACGAATAGGTTCATTGTATGAATTTCAATTCGGCTGCAGCACTTGTTGCCGTTTCAAGAGCAGGGAAACCGTCGTTCTACTCAAATGAGCATCTATGCTTCAGGACGGAATGTTTTTGCCAGTTATTTAAGGAAAAAGTAAATCATTGGGAACCATCGAAGCGGAAATTGATTTGTACATGAAGCAAAGACACCTTATCTTTAATGTTTGTAGCTGTAAAAGTGAATCAGGAGCGCTATAATTGAAAATCACTGATTTTAAAGGTTAACAGTGAAGGCAAAGAATCGACACCTTATCATCCATTAGTCGCATCTCGCTTTACAGGAAGAAAGGCCTACTATAGCTCAAAAGATTCGGATTCACGACATTTCTGTGGATGGAAGTTGCTTAATAATGTTTACATTCAATTTGAGTCGCTGCGCATGATTATGATGATGTTGCACATTCCTTTGATGCAAACTGGCTGTCGCAGCTGGGACTTCTAATGATTTACTTGGTGTTTAATAGGTTGTTGCCAAAAATTTGCTGATTTCCTGGTTAGAAAGCATTCAGATAGATGAAGAAAATGCGAAGGACGTAGCCAACCCGCGTATCAGGTCCTAAGAGCGGAAGCGCATTACTTTTAATGTAAACACACGCGTTTCTCATTCCGAGAATCAGCTTATTCTTTCCGTCTAATCTGAGCCGGCTCTCTCTCAGAGCTAGCATCTGGTTCTGAAGTTGTGTTATGAGCCTCTCAACAGTAATTCATGTGCACATGTGTAGGATTGTCAGGAACCGAGGAAATGCGAACGAGAGGCAGACTAGAAACGAATGCCATGAAACGCACAGGGATTCTCTTCAGTGGGTATCCTGTTGTGAGCAATGTTCTCAAGCAATTGGATAACATTCTGTCTGTACTCAAGTGGAGATCCAGATCCAGCCGCTACCACTGGTTTACTTGAATTCCTCCGAAATCGGAGAGGGAATTCGCAGGTCCGAAAACCAGGATGGCTGCAAAGTATTCTTGTAAATAATCACTTCAACTGTAAAAAAAACTTCATTTTATGAAACTTGACAAAGCCACTTAGAGTTGGACATTTGGTCGTGATCAGTATTCGGAGCTGCAGCTCAAAGTGCTTTTTCAGATCCTAGTAAGTAATAATTATTGGCTAGAGCAAAAAATTAAAATTGATTCAATATTGCACACTTAGGTAGAGTAGAGCAACTAACGAGGCTGGTGAAGCAGGGTCAGTAATCAGTCAATGAAGGTATCAAGGCAATTAATTGAAGGCTGTAGTAGTGCATAGATGTGATTAAAGCCTGTCCTGTGAGTGGTTGTGCTTGAGGAGTCAGTGGTAAAAGATGATTATCATGTATATTGTGTTTATCCTTCACTTGTTGTGGCGTGGCTAGACTTGAGCTAGAAGAGGGACTGCTATCAAGCCTGTTCCTCGGTTTAGATAGCGATTTAAGAGTTTGTTGTGTCGAACTTATACTATTGTGAAAGAGGGCTCAAGTTGTACTTTCAGTAAGCCTTGGGCTTAAGATTGTATGGGAAGAAGGAACTTGGGCATTGATTCCAGTTAGGATGTGTTGCATAGGAATAATTTGATGGTTTCTGACCACATGCCCACAGTGACGACGACGACGACGATTGTGAAGGGAACAAACTTTTTGGTATGTGAAAATCAGAGGCGCGGACGGTGAAAAGCTTGAGGGTATTCGTACATAGCTGAGATGAAGAATAAGCACAAAGGTTGGCGAGAAACTCTAATTTTTTGATATGCCGAGAGTATTAGCTCCGGCCGAAAGCATGGAGCTGGCTGACTGACTGTGAGTGATACAGGTAAGTGAAGGAGCGGAAGACAGGTTTTCGGAGTAAATATGCACTTACACACCTGAGAAAAGGAGTTGATGCGAAAGGACAGGTAACTCTTTGGTAAAAGTGGTGGTTGTGTGTGTGGTAGACAGATAAACGGTATGAGTGACTAACTGGTAAGCAAGTTAGAAGGGACGGGAAGACTTTCAAGCTTGGCTGGCTCAGCCAGGCTGGTTATAAGTAGAAGAATTATAGAAGAAGAGAATTTGAAGAAGCATCTCGGTGTTGCCCAAGGTGAATTTACTCATTACTGGCCAGATAGTTTTGCGGTAGACAGGTAAGAAAAGTAACCTCACGGAATAAGAGAGAAATTGCTGGGCAGGTGTTGTCTTTGGCAGTAGTGGCGGTGATGGTAGACGTGTGCAGGTGAATGAGCAGAGTGTAGTAGGACTCGACTGGCTGTTCGCAACAATCGACAATGCATACCTGGCTGGCTGCTGAGAGATGCATGAGAGTGGTTTGAAACAGAAATTCAGAACGAGCTTAAAGTCAGATACCATTGGCAAAGTATGTAGTGATAGGTTGGCAAACGGGGAAGATTCGGAATCATTTATACACAATTATAAGAAGGCATCTCGTAAGAAAACATGAAACGCGTGAGGGATTGTTCATCAGGGATAGGTAAAACGTAAGTATGTAGTGCTGCTGTAGAATGCAGAATGATGATGGAAAAAAATTTTTTGCTTCTTGCTCGTCTTCCGATTCTCGCTCTCTTGCAGGATCGTGGTTACCTGGGCACACACATACGCATGCATACGCTGTCTTAACTTATGCTCTCATCCTTCGATCTAAGATTCAGATGGGTGTATGTGTCTTGAAGAGTTTGTAATCATCATAATAATTGTATTTCGTTTTTATGTATGATATAGAAACCAGGAGAGGCAGAGCAAGATGGCCGATAAGAGACGGTATTTCGAGCGCGACTCCAGAGAAAAAGAGGCTGCAAATAGTGCAAATTTTATTTCAATGTCATTATCCGATTCGGGTGGTAGTGGAGGTCGGCATAATGCCTCATCCAAAGACCCTAACACCAACAATTACGACGACCCTCCAAATTCCCGACTTTTTATTCTCTGTGGCAGACATGTGAGTGAAGACGACTTAAGGGAAGCCTTCCAAAAATTCGGTACCATCAAGGAATTATGGATAGTCAAGGATAAGGGGTCTGGTGATTCTAAGGGTAAGTTTTTATTTGATTTCATTATAAGTATTCTATAAATTATATGCGCTTAAGTTTTGTGCAAGTGTTGCAGGTGTTGAAATGATAATCCAAAAAAATTTTCTGACTCGGCTTGCCGTTAAGTTCTATCCTAGTGAATCATGTTACGTAACATAGAGTGCGAATTACGAAGCTGGCTCGAAATTGAAGCTTTAAACTTGGTTTGAAATATCAGATCACTCTTTTGTGACTTAAATTTTGAAGTGAACTAGTAGTGGTTTGAACTTTCGTTACCTGTCATTAGACCGAATGGGCTGCAGCTTCACGAAAGCTTCTTTTAAGCAGGATTTTTAAACCGCCTAGCTCTTGTGTTTTAATCCTGGATTGTATTCTCTTTTACAGGTGTGGCTTATGTCAAATTTGCCAAAACTTCAGAAGCTGCCGTCGCAATGGAAGAAATGAATGGGAAGTTTATTGGGAACAATGCCAAGTCTTTAAAGGTGCTAATAGCTAATAGTCGGGACCAAGGCTCGAGGCGAGATAATAACGAAGAAGAGCGATTACTACGTCTCTTCATTATAGTGCCGAAATCCATGTCTGAGACAGAATTAAAAGAGCATTTTAGTCAATTTGGTGATGTGGAGCACTGCAACGTTGTGAGAGATAAAAATACCAAAGAAAGTAAAGGATTTGCTTACGTTAAGTTTCATAGGTAAGGACGGAACCTTTTCATTTTGTTACATGATTGTCAATGATGTGCACAAGCAAGAACTCTAATATAATTTTGCTACTTATTATTTTTTAGGATATCACATGCAGCAAAAGCTTTTGAAGGGTGCGATAGAAATTTCAAACCTGTATTTGCTGAACCGCGGCCGCAGAGACCGACGGACGATAGATTCAGCAGTGCTCATGGCTCAACGACAGGTCCATGTAAGTGAATATATTTCACTTCATAATAGATAGTTCTGTTGTTGGTGGTTAGAAAAATTCAACTGATGTTTTTTTTGCAGATGATTTACACGAGTACAGTTTAGAGCAGACTTATCCTTCAATATTAAATCATCACCATCATCACCCGTTAAATATAGAATCGCCAATGTCAATCAGTTTAACCGGGAGCTCAAGTTCGTCAATAGGACTATCTAACCGGCTAACCGTCGTTGCTCACGGTTCATTGAATCAAGATCAGTTGTGGAGGCTGTGTGATTTTTTTCCTGGCTTGGACTACTGTAATACAAGACATGACTCTAAGACAAGGCAGTGCTATGCTAGTGTTGTGTACAATACTCCACAGGCAGCGGCTTATGCCAAGGAAAAGCTCCATGGATTCGAGTATCCTCCTGGTCAAAGGCTAATCGTGAAGTTCGAAGCAGGTTCCATAACAGGATCTGACACATCACATTTAGCTCACCATCGCTCAGGTTTGCTAGGACCCGCTGGTTCTAGTGGAGGTGCCTCTCCAGGCCAAGCAGCAAATCGATTCAACCTTCCAAATACCTCAAGTTTGAATCACAACGGTTCTATTAGTGGAAATAATACAGCGGGATTGCTCGCTGGAGCTAGATCTGCTGGTAATCTTCCTCCAGAACTTGCAACGTTGGCAGAAACAATCGCTCAAGCTACATCTTTAATTCAAGCAGCCGGATTAACGCCAGCCACTTCTCATCATGTTACAAATGCCCAACCGGGGGAGTCCTACGACCCCTCATACTGCTCTGTTAAATTACCTGCACCGCAGCCTCTTGCCCCGATCGATTCGCCAGTAATGGAAAGGTAATAATCGTTACAACTAACGGATTGCTGTGCTGTAAAAGTTTTAATTTCGGACATTACAACTTCATTTGTCATTGTTCAGATTGTTTGTCGTGTGCCATCCCAGTCCGCCTCCTATTTACGCCTTGAAAGACACCTTCGGCCGCTTTGGGAACTTAATAGACATATTCATGCTGAGCGGAAAAAATTTTGGCTATGCTAAATATGCCAGCAAGAGTTCAGCAGATCAAGCACAAGCGGTAAGTTTTCAAATTAGCTTAAATTATTTCTATGTTACTGTTTTGAGAGGACAATGATGTTTCATCAAATATTTTCTTATTATGAGACAGACTCTTCATGGCCAGGAAGTTTGCGGCGTGAGACTTAAAGTTTTTCCAGCTGAACCACAGGACTCTAAAAATTCGAATGCGGGCACGGGAGGGAGCTCACAAGTTACTGGAGCAGGATCATCTAAGGGCAGCGGAAGTGGCAGCATCGGCGATCAACAATGTAAGAGAATTCGAATAGAGGAAAGGGAAGATGAATCGAATTCACGAGAATGATACTTTAGTCATTCGTAACACAAGCAGTACACCGTCCAAGTCATTTCTAAATCATTTCTTCTCGCCCTTTCCTTAACTTTGGAAAATCTTTCGCCTATTTAATGGCTGCAAACTGAGAGTGACTCCT
>VRMD01002837.1:0-12246 GCA_009872375.1 Sminthurides bifidus | reverse complement strand
TTGGCTCTTAACTCTCTTCAGTACGACTCAATTAAATCGCGACCGGAAGAAGAGTTCACCGCAGGCCAAAAATACTGTGTAATTGCCAATTACAACAGACAAATGCGTATGGAAAACTAATCTGGTGTAAAATTAGCCACCATCACCGGCTTTATAGCCGGCACTTAAATGAAATCATGAACGTGAGGGGACGAACAAATGCCCTCATGCAAATTAACTATGGACTTTCTCAGCCCTCCGTCGCTGTCAAGCACTTGATTCTGGGGACTATTCAATCATAACTTTGGGATCTGAAGACGTTTCAGCAGCGTCAAGTACACGATAACTGCGTCAATAACTGCGCCATAACAGCCTCTAAGACAGAGCCGAAAGTCAAAAACGTCTGCGTCGGCGAAACGCCTGAACAAAGGCGAGCAAATGAACGGACTATGAGCAAGATGTGCTAGTTGTAATGAAAGGTATTCTGGTATAGTGCTTGTAGGATGAAATAGTAGAACCCGGAAAGATAATTTTATAGCGTGGAAACAGGCACACTTCTGTCTAAAGACCGGCACTTAAAAGGGAAAATCTTCCTTGGAAACTGCTCCTTGCCAGACTGCTCAAATCCATAGCTACCTCGTGAACATTCTCGTGAATCTTAATGACCTGACGTCTAGTGATCTGTAATAAAGTTACCGGGAAAGAAATTGCATTCATGCACATATACTCCTTGAACATGGCAGTCTTCTCCATTGTGAGTATGGAGTGAAAGAGCACAGCCTCAAGCTCATCGTCAGCTTCATCTACACCTAGGATAATGAGTCAAATACTTTCGCTTCTCCAGACAGGATATTGCAATTTATGAGCTCCTCGACTCTTCAGAGTCTCTTTGCCTCGTAACTCAAAAACAATGATTTCCACAAACTCGAGCAGGCTTCAAAGACGCAGTCGTCTGCCCAAGTCGTTTGAAGATGAGTTGGAAACAGGAGGTATCGTGGGAAAGATCGCGTTTAAAAGCTCACATACTCGAGCTGTTTGTCTTGCTTTATTTCAGTTTTTGCAATTAAACTGTAGTGGCTTTTGCGAACCGTCTATCGCTCAGCAACCGTGGCAACGGAGCAGGAAAACACATTGGCCCTTACCACTCCACAGCTTGTTTACCTTCAACTTCATCAAAAGGAGCTTTAAGTCTGATGAGAAAGGAATTTCGCAGTGCATGAAGCTGTAAGGAAGACTGGAGGAGGGAAAGTGTTCCGGTCCTCCGTCCTCGTGAAATGTACGAGTACAATGTACGCAACAGGGCAGTGATTTACTCTCCACTCACCTTGAGAGCAAGTATAGAGGAAGCACAAAATGTTGCGAATTTCTGCATGAACAGGATCCACAGGGCTGAAAGATTGCAATCAAAGTAAGGAAATGAGGTAGGCATGGAGACGAAAGACATGAGAGATGGAGGCGATGATGGACCGGATGCACACGAGGAATAATAACTTGTGCCTTGATTGCAGCTGGAGCAGGTCCAAGAACAAGGTGAGTTTTATAAAGAGTGAAGAGCAAACAGCTTGTGTAATCAACTCTTCCGAGAGTTCTCTTATGATGAGCGCGTGGGGAAAACAAACAGTGTATATGGAAAGGGTGCTTTTTCGAATGTGGTTGCTAGTGCTAGTTGCTCGAAACCTCACAAGAATACGAATGGAATACGCTTCAAGCTGGGTGAGCTGTCAGTGTGAAAAGTTGTTTTGGTAGAATTCCTTCCTGTACGCAAACAGAAGGACATTTGATTTGCTAAAGTAGGGAAACACGGTGGAGAAATATGAAAGAGAAATGAGCACAGATTGCGTCTCTGGAGAGCAAACACGTAGAGCCCGTTGGGTCCCCGTGCTTTTGAACATTAAGAAAAGGGCACGGGTTAGGAAGGAGAGAAGTGGAGCGGTTACATCATGTTGTGGAACTTGCCCCTGGGAAGGCTCCACCGTTGCTATTTTCAATCTAAGCTCAACTTACTTGAGTTTCCAAGCTTGGAAGTGAACTGAGCGGAAGGTGGTAAATTAAAATCCGTTTTATGTATCCCAAGTTCTAGTTACTTGCTTCTGGAAAAGAAGTCGGGGAAAGAGCACTGCTCAACACCATGTTTCAAATTCAACTCCGGTCTCTCATTTCACGTGGCCCAGAGCTACTGGAATTGCTTCTGGAGCAGTAACTCCTGACAGTGTCAAGTCAACGGTCGTATTGGAAAAGTTTCTGGCGTAATGGCATAATTTAAGCGAAATTGTACAAGGAAATTTCACTCCTTCAGCATACACAAAGTTGGAAGACAGAGAAGGCTGTCGGCAGGTGCTGGGAGCAATAAGAGTCACTAAATTCTCAGCTGGAAAAATACCAACACAAAAAATCCGGCCTAAGGCACAAGGCAAGGCAACAGGGTGGAAGGCCACAGAACACTGTCGTTTCACTCTGACACTGAACTCGGGTAGCAATTCAAAAATTGGTAATTATCAATGAAGACACGTGCCAAGGAATCTTGGCTCTCCTCCGTTTGAGTTAGCACTCGGAGGAGCTGTAAGGGCGGGAAAGGCTGCTCGGAGTGCTAAGCTTTTCTCCGTTGGAGGAAAGGAGGTGGTGAAAGTAGGAGAGAAAGGCGAAAAACATTTGATTCTCAGCAACTCTTTAAGCTTTCAAAACACGTACTTGGGAGTGAGAGAAAGGGGCTTGCGAAAGAAGTGAAATTAAATGAGAATTTCGTCCACTGGCCTGTACGCACTCTGCAAGGTTCTCACTCACTCATAAAAGTTGTTGGCGATAATGGGAGGATTGGAGAGGGGTGAAAATAAAATACTCGAGCGTTGACGATGAGAAACGGGCTGGTGGAACGGAACTGCGAGGACTTTGTATCCATATCCACACCTGCTGAACAAGTTTGTTTCTTTACCTTGACACTGGGTTGAGGGGGTCAGAGGAGCGGAAACACGTTCGTCGACGAGGAGGCACGAGGAGAAAGTAAGCACTCATCATAATCTCCGGGTGGAAGGGACGCAGCTAGCTTTCCACCAAATCAACGGTGCTCACGTGAGCTCCGAAGTCTCCGTGAAACAAACCTCGTTGGGAGAACAGCCAGCCTCGGTCTCACTTCCCCTCGATAAATTTCAGGTTAATGTCATCGACTTGATGAGCGCCTGATAGAAACACAACTGTATGGAAAAGAGGGAAGCGACACTCGGATCAGTAGCCCAAAATTCGTTCAGCACTCAAACAACGTATCTATTACACGGGGAATTCCCTGCTCCGTCTTCCTCCCACCTACTTTACCTACCCGGTGGAATCGGTCGAGAGAAAATCCTGTATAGGTCGCTTCCTTCCAAAGCTCCCTCCTAAAGTAAGTCAATCTGTTCACTCGGAATATTGTTTCCCCGGAGCTGAATAAAACGGAATGCATGAAAATTTTAGCAAAAGTATCACACCAGTTTCATAAGCCAGGGACCTATTGATTAAAAAAGTGGCACAAATATTTCGCCTCCATCCGCCGCACATTCGATCAGGCTAAGGCTCCAATCTCCTCGACAGCAATCAAGTTACTAGTTGACACCGAAAACCATGTTCGGAGCCCACATCCCTGGCACAAAACCTAATTCACATAATCCATCTTGGGCGACTTGCAGCAACAAAAACTAGCAGTGCATGCTTGAATACGTACGCTTTTGATGATTCCATTTACTTGTTATGCATACACGTTACTCTTACGTTCCAACCTGGTAATGGTGTTTAGAGCTTTTGATCCTGGCTGTGTATGCTGACAAGGATGCGTAAGTCTAGTCAGATTTGCGTCAGTGGGCTAACAAGGAGAAAGCACCCTTAACAAGATGATTGAATGTAGCCTTAAAGGATTGAGTGGGGGAAATGGCATTAATTATGACGGGATGTATGCGAAAATTGAACTTTGTCCACTGTGTAGACAGCGGAGGAAAACTTGTCTGTCTTTCCAGTCAGGCGTAATCAAAGCCGCTGTTCAGTCAGCTCCAGACGAAATCAAATCAAATATCACCACCTCAGATGAGGAAATTCATTCAACTCCTTGTTAACCTCTTCCAAGTGAGCTCTCCATGCCATTTAGCATTGGAGGAAAGTTCAGTCGGTGTACACATGTTTGTGTAGCCTCACATTCAGTCGAGTGGAGCCATCATCAAGTGAAGTAAAGCAGAGACGAATTCCGTATGGAACATCTGATGCAGACATGTTCCTGGTGGTTCGTACAACACTTGAATAGAAAATCTCCGTATCACAGGAATTCAGACTGATGAATTGCAGATCCAAAGGGAATGCAGAAGTTTATCAATATTCTTCCCCTCGACTTGACATGTCTGTCGGCACTTGTCCGACCATTACAACTTGAAAGCCGGACACAGACAAACCCAATGGCGTTAAGCAATTACTATGTGTCAAATTGCATGCTTTTGCAACCTTTTTCGCTTCTCCCAAGCCCACATCACTTAATCTGAGGGCAGTGATAACGGAATGGTGATATTGTTTTCCCAACCTCGTTCCTTCCACCCATAAATACTTGTGGAAACAAACACTCGCGTCCTTGGTAAATGATCTGATTCAGCTCCCGGTCATCTGGCATTGCTAGTATCAGTCTGTGCAGAACCACATGTTGTCTCTGAAACTTGCCAGTAATTGAGAATTGTTACTTCCGTCATTCAGCCTCCACGTCGGATGTTGGCAAATCCCACATTCTTCCACTAATAGCTGCCTAGGGATTTTCAATTTGATTGCCTAATATTTCATGCATTTCCCGATTATGAAAATACTTGAGCTGAATTCTTTCACGAATATCAACAAACAAAAGGGACTGACAACGTGCTACTTTTTAAAATCAAACCTTCTTGGCTACACATTCGATCATCATATGTTCAAAATGGCTTTTCAAGTAGCGTACTTGGCCCACTTTCAGACCTTGGGAGTAAAACGGCACAGAGCAATTTGCGGAGGAGCAAAGCCTTGCTGTAAAGCATGTTCGATAAAAACAGTAGTAAAGACTTGCAGCTTTGCATCTAAAAGCCTCTCCTTTTCCCAGCTTATACATGAAAAAGAATGTGTATCAGACCCATGGCATATTGCTTTTCTCCGCTCATGAATTTCCAAAGTGCAAAGTATGAAATGGTGAAAACGGCTGTATCCTCTGGCAAATGGTGCGTAGGAATCTGACTTTTTCCAAAGGGAATATTCAGGACAAATAAACTGAATTTATATGCTCATATGAATATGAAAGGAAGCACTTGAAATTCAGCCGGCTTCGCATGAAAATTTACTAAAATGAGTGCTCAAATGGTGCGGAGGAATCTGACTTTTTCCAAAGGGAATATTCAGGACAAATAAACTGAATTTATATGCTCATATGAATATGAAAGGAAGCACTTGAAATTCAGCCGGCTTCGCATGAAAATTTTCTAAAATGAGTGCCTGAAACCCGTTATAGCCTCCGTGCTCGTAGAGCAGGACCTACTCTACCAGCACGGAGGCGGAATGGAACAAAAGTAAAACTCTTAATACAGAATCTAACTCACAGACTTTAAAAACTGTCAAATATCCAGGAATACCACCGACTGGAGGAAACCTCAGAAGAGGTAAAAAAATTTTAAAAAAAACGCGTACAGCTCTTCTACAGTAATCTACTCTGAGAATGCTGAGCAAGCTTTGGAGGCGAAATCCATGGGATTACTCCGTGGACTACAAATGCGTAAATCCAATTTTGTGTCGGAACTGCTCATCAGGCGACGGGCGTGCATGGGATAAAAGTCGAAAAATGAGTATGAAAGAGAATNAAAAATGAGTATGAAAGAGAATAAAATGGATTTGATGGAGGAAGAAGATGAAGAGGCGAAAAAATGTGAATCTTCCACCTCCAAATATATAAGATCAGCGATCAGCTTAGCGGAATGCGGGATGAGATTTTGGACTGTGCAGCCACGCCTGGATACCGGGGGATGCAGCTCATTGTTTGAAAGCATGTGATGCGGCCGCCTTTCCCAGTACCTTGCCCATCAAAGGCCATGGTGAAAATAATGAATGAATGCAATCAATTACCGTAAAAGGTGATGCGAAGATGGATAAAAACGGTAAAAAACTTATTCACCAATTTGATAACCAGCTACTTAAAAATTTCAAACTAGTTGGCAGTTAGCACACCTGAGACTGGTTATGCACAAGTGTGGGTTTTGAGCTGACGGTAAAAAACCCACTGCGTTTCTACCATGGCATGATCTTGAACGTGGAAAACAAATATAAACTGCGAGCATCAGGTCCCACATGGGAAGGGGACTGTGCTGTGCAACTATACGTTCTGATTGGGATCAATGATTAATGTGAATCTCATGTGTTCGGAAAGCAGGCAGATTGATAGCAGATGATAATCGCATTCCGTCGTCTTTTCCGTTCATGGATGCGCCGGCTGAAACCCTGGTGGTGCTATTGTTTTGCTTACACGCATGAGAAATTATCAAGTACTGGACTATAGGGCAACACCCTTGTCCATATAAGCGCAGATTCTGTACTGTTTTCTTGTGACGATGTTGGTCTTAAATCCAACACCTGATTTTGCATGCACATGCAATTTTCAAAAGGCCTCCTCGTCTGTTAATATATGCTTTTGATGAGGAGAGTAAGTGGTGTCGTCTTCTTGAAGGTGATTTGAATCAATTTTCCGAAAGTTTTCCAGTCATTACGGATTGAATTTCAGCTCGTGAGGGCCAAATGAGGCCAGTTATCAAGTCCAGCTGTTCAAGAGGGTGAAACCCACCGTTTTTGTTTATTGCACACATCCCATTGTGGCAGACCACAAGAGGCGAGTCAGTGAGTATGATGAAAATTTGTAAATCTGCTCATTTCCTACCTTTTGTATGCGGCGGTATCAAGGTCCTTCGGCCATTTCACATGGATCGGTAGCTGAATTACTTGTGGTGAAACACAAAGGTTCCTTTACACAGTTCCAAAGTCTATTACTGTATGAGTGGGAGTCGTTGAGGAAACCCACACGATCACTTTCTCAATCAAGCAGTCAGAGTGCTAAGATATTGAAGATTGTACTAGCGAAGGTAGTTTGCAAAAACTACGACAGAGAGGAGCAGAATAGGACAGATTTATAGCAGGTCGCCTCCAAGAGTCACTTACGGGTAACTGATCACCTGCAATCAACATCGATACTCAGGTTACAGACCAGAAATAATCTGAGAATACAGCTCTAAATCGGTAGAAAGTTTCTGTGAGATGAATGCACGGCGTAAACAGTAGTCAAACTAGTTTCAAGCAAAAAGCTGAGCTCCCACAGCTGATTTGGTTCGAAGGTGATCCTTCGGGTTCAAAACTATTACAGTGAATTGAGAACTATCTATTTGAAAAGTATTTTGTGGCTTGCAAACTATAACAAAGCACCAAATTCCACAGAATTCCGCCAAGCTCTTCAACAAGATAGCATTTACAAGAAGCGAGAGAGCTGAGAAAGAGATGTTAGTAGAACTAGAAAGCTCCTAGTGCCAATATAATTCAAATGAATTGATTCCTCCCAAGAAAGCATGGAATGGAACAAGGTCTTTTATGCTATATATAGAAGATAGAATCCTTGAATTCTTCTCTTCCTGGCCGAAAGTAATCCATCTTTTGTGAACGGCTTTGCAGAAATTAGGTAGAATGAGTTGGAGAAGGAATATTAAATATTATTGTCTCTCAGATTAGATTTATGCTCCTGCGTCAGCACATTTATCATGGAAAGAAATCATTTAGAAAGTAGACCTATCAACGCTAGACGTCGTCAGCAATTCGGCTTTAGCTGGGAAGCCGTGGAGATTTCTCCAGATTTTCTCCACGAAAATGTATTTCAGTCGGCATGAACGTTTCTGAGGCATCTCCTCAATCCATCCTCAAATCCTGACAGACAACAAAGATAAAACGCCCGTTTCACTCCTTTGATGACTGTCAAATGAGGGAAGAGCAAGGGAACAACCAAGAGGAACATCTTCGCTCCGGGCAAATGCAAGGTGCAAAGGGAAGAATGATCCCGACCATATTTGTAATCATTTGTGAGAATGACACGCGGAAATTCTCTTTAACTTTAACGCGAGCCTGGGATTCTGGGCGAGTGGGTAGGTGCGAGACAAATAAATTATAGCAATCAGATAATTCCACCCTCCCTTTCTGGGAGCTTCCGACCAAAGGGGAGGAAGTACAGACGATGCAATCTGCGTCACAACCAGGTAGACTCATTAGTCAGGATGTGAAACCCAGTCACATGATAATGTGACCGATGCATTTTGTTTATGAAGGAGAAGTGCTTAGCCGTGGAATGTTTACGGTTAGTGTTTCACATACACGCAGAAGAATCGTCTTTGGGACGCTGACAGATGCATGGCAGATGCTCCAGAAGAGCGATGCTGATGGCAAATTTAGAACCGCAGTTTTCACAGCTGCGGTATTTACACCCCTAAATGACGAAACAAAACGTGATTACTGTGCACATCTCGCCTGGGAGTAAGACGTGGAGGAAAAGAGTGCGATCATGGTCATAATTATGTTCACGCTTTCAGCCAGCTCGCTTTTTTATCCCCACCGCATGCAAAAACAATTGCAGCAAGACATGCAAAATATCGGCCTCCTCGTAAGAAAACCACATGAGCCCGAGAGCTAAAAGCGGCTATGTGAACGACTCCTGTTGTTTTCCCTCCCCGCCGTGGCTGGTTGTCAGCCGGAACTGAGACCCTGGCACTGCATAACTCCCTTTGACGCAATTGAAAAGGAAAACCAAAAGTGCACTTAAATTCAATATCGAGTTACAGCAAGGTGGCAAAAAGTCACTCTCGGAAAATGAGATGCTGACGGGCATCACGGAACGGAAGAAGAAATACGTCTCACGTTACATGCAAGTCTTAAGACCAGAACGGAGCTACGTCTTAGCCAAAGCATGTCCGTTTACCATGAGCAAAGGAAAGAGAAAACGCATCTGAGCATCAAACTATTTTCTGCATTCAGTGCCATGACTCCATTCTGAATGAATTTGTTTAAGCTGTCACTCTCATATTCTCCAGGTATTGGAGCTCTCAGCCGCCATGAAGCTGAAGGAAGGAAGGAACGAATTCATTTCAAAGATATGAGAAACGCACATCTTCTCCACATCCTCACGGTATTGCATGCCCATGACAGAAAGAAGCTGCTGCAAATTTCTCAACTCTATAACACCGTGCCGTTTCGAAATTCTGTACAATCATGGCACGACTTGATGGTGAGGTGGAGGAAAAAGCCATAACCTTTTTTATTCTCCGCCAAATAGATAAACGGCAGGACATGGATTACGGTCTTGTTCATGTCAGAGTACATCGTGCCCAGGGAGGCTTCCCATCATTTATTCTCTTATCCTTCTCATTCATGTGTCAGATACAAACTTTGTGCTTTACCGTGTAGAAACATGCATTCACGTAATTTCCTCAACAGGATGACAATGTCTGCGAAATGTATTTGCCAACTTGGAGCTCATCTTCGCCTCAAGACAGGCTTATGAAATTACAGGATAGTACCCTGTTTCAAATAATGGCAGTAGGGCTTACATTCCATCAACTCGAGAATTGTTGTCTGTCTCTACAAGTTTATACATGCTCATGGAAAATGGCAATAAGGATTTCGCGAGCAGACACGGAAATCTCTCGCTCCAACCTTCTGGAATGTGGAATAGGCTTTTGCAAACTGAATATTTTGCAGATTACAAGGAGCCAGTGAGGCACGAGTCTGGCTTTAGCATTAAATATTCAGGATCAAGCTAAGCCGCTTGTGTGCATAGTGAATGCAACATGTGAAGCAATTTAGAGCTCAAGAAGCCAGGGAAAGTGCTCTTATAAGGTAACAGCTGAAGTCCAACGGGTATTTGCGAATGAGCATCATGTACAGTTATCTCCTTTGCTAATAGGCTAGAGAGAGGAAAGGAATGGTTTTCGTCAAAGGACCAATCATATCGGCATAACTGTACAGATTCACCCATCTTACAAAAAGTCTACAATTAACTTACACATCTAGAATTGCATCAAAGAAGCCTGTCGGTGAAAGCTTTTAGAAGACCTGCTGCATTCCTAATCCCGTGGCTGGGACGAGACAACGGTAAGAAAAAGTTTGTTCAAGGCAAGGCTCACAGCTGTGAGCTGGAGGAACAGTAAGGCTTTAGTAGATCAGGAGGGAAAAGTCGGACATTGGCGGGAGGTTGTCCATCGTAGTGCCATCGTCTACTCCCTCCATGCCCGTATTTACAACATAAAAGAAGGATAGTAATGATAATGGAAGCTCTATTTCATTTCAATGAGCCTAATTGACAACTCTAACTCTAAAAGGATGAAGGGAAAGAAAATCCAAGACAAGACAGAGAGGATGAAATAAACCACGGATTGAGACAAAGCCGGCTTGAGCAAGAACCTTGGAACCGTAACTCCAGAACGAAGTGCTAGTCTCCTTACCATTAACTCACTACGAGGCGTGCTAATAAACAAGGCTGGAGAGGGAACAGTTCATACTTAGCTCGTTGATCAAGTTATCCCTCCTCAGGCCAAGATAAAAGTGTGGAGAAAGCGCACAAGTTACCATTTACACGCGCCAACACAGTCAGGTTCGCCAAGGCACTCCTTTGAACAAGACCAGACGAGGTGCTAAGGGTTGATGAAAAGAGGAGGAAAATTTAACAAGGCGCATGTACTTGGAAAAGAAAACGGTTTTATTGGATTACAGGGAAAAAACTAATGGAAGAGTCTCGTGCCAACTTTCACTTGTTGGATGTCCGTGTACAGACGGCACCAGCCATCACGTCGCATCATCTGATCTCCTTCAGCTTCGGAGGATGTGGAACCGAGACTCAATCAGAATACTGAAACATTGCAACTCGTCCAGCTGGTCGTTTTCAACGGATTGCACCGACATGGAAGAGTTAGGATGCCGAGCTTTTTCCCTGGAGGCGTAACACGGACTGAATGGAGCACATGGTGTTGACTTGATAGCAGGCTGCGCTCTGGAGCAGGAGTTTGATTGGGTGCGAATTACCGTAAGCCTGCTTCCAAGCGGCACATATGCAAAGGAAGGAAGAAGGAGGAGGAAAATGCCGTTATGTGGCTGAATAAAATTGACACTTTCTTATATGAGATTCCGAACTGGGACCGTCACGTCTGCAAAATAATAGGACCCGCTACCAGATTCCGCCGTCTTGAGCACTGTTAAGTCCTCCACTCATGAATTTAGGAGAATGAGTCTAGAATAGCTAAGAAGCTGGAGCGAGAGGAGCTCTACTCCTTCTGCATTCAATTCACCACAGGTCTATTACGATCTTTTCTTTCGCATCAACAGGCTGTTCGATATGTGCTCACTGGAATTGAATTCCGGCAAGGGAAGAGAGTATCCCAGATTTCCTCTTGTTATTCTCCCACAATTTCTCATGGCCAAGTTACATTTTCATGATACGGGTGGGACAAACTTTATCGCGAAATGCCAGGTGGTGGTGACAAAGCACCAAGTGCGGTTCATGAGGTCTTTGCGAAACTGGACCAGGGCCCAATCTGCACTAAGGGGAACAAATGGCTGGCATATTTCACGCTGGCAAACAAATCCGAATTCTCTCCAGCCAAAGCAACTCACCTCTACGTTTACCCAGTCCATAGTCTCGCGTGACGTTCCGCCTCGACGCTCTAATTGAAAGCTCTCTTCAGTATGGTGCTTTTTCTCTCTCAGAGTCCATCCTATGGCCAGCGGAATTTAAAAGGAACGGAAGCAAATCCATGCACCGCAAACACAGTACCCCATGCGAATTCCCTTTTAATTGGTGGGTATAAACGTAAATGTCCAATATAAAAGTTACTGCCGAAAAACACAATGGGGGTTTGCGAGGATGAGCTGACGCTGACAGTCGCTAAAATAACAGAGGACCGGCATCAAATTCCCCTAGCAACAACGCACACAACAAACAGCTCAACTGCAAGCGCACTCCTGTCCATAGCACATTTCCTTACTTTATGATGGAATCAAAAGAGGGTTCATGGCCAGGTAAAAGCATTCCTGGCCTGTCGATCAGTTTGGCCGTCTGAAATCGCACACAAGGACACTCGCAAACCAACAGCTCTACGGTCGGCAGTGCAAGCCCAGATTACGGTCGTCAGTCTCAGTCTGCGCATCAGACAGCAATAAAAAACTGCTAATTAACTCTCCTTTGTTTGTATCCTTCAAACGGAGTGACTGCATGCATACGAACAACCTGACTAA
>VRMD01002836.1:0-12247 GCA_009872375.1 Sminthurides bifidus | reverse complement strand
GAGGCCAACTGTTGTCTTCCGTCGCTTCCAATACATGACATCATTTTTGAAAGCGAGGAAATCGAAAAGTAACTGAAAAGTCAAAACCATGTCCTCTATGACGCAAAGCATGTATTTTTTGATTTTGTAACGTCCAGGCTTTTTGAGACTTACATGGAAAGATGCAACAAATATAGTCAATGCGAGTAAATATATGTTGGTGTCAGAAAAGATTCCCTTGATTTCATCCAAATCTTTCGAGGTGAAGCCAAAGGTCTTCATCGTTGCCATCGCAGCTTCAAACTGGGTGACCATCCTGCCAACAAAGAAAAATAAAAGACGTATTCAACTAGAATAAGGCAGGTATAGAAGTCAGGTCCACAGCGTAATTACTTGGATGGCAGATGTTCTTGATAATGCAAGAGTTCTTAATTATACATAGCGATATTGTTTTCTAGTGAGCGTTGCTTTAGTACCTTATAGATCCAATAGAGGCTGGGCTAAATTCTAGCTCAAATTCATAAACCTCTTGGGAGGAGTTCACAGGATAGAAGTTACGCACACGTGACGAAAAACTATCAAACTTGAACGGTGGTAGGTACATATCGGTAGCCACGGGTCTGAAATTTTTTAACGGAAAAATTATATGCACTACATGTATAAGAGGACAACGATCATAGACACTTCTTCGTAACTCATCGCTGTGAGTATTGCCATACAAAAGCTTACCGGATGAGTTGAAAGAGATCCATTGGTAGCTCTTTTCGAGGCAAGGCATGTAAATCCGTCATTAAGGTTAAGCGCAAGAATTTACAAAGATGGGCTACTGATTTCGTTGAAGGCTTTATCTTTGGCTCTGGCTCCTATAATTCACAAAATATTGGTTCGACTTCTGACTGTAGCGAAGCTACTGCTTCAATTTCGATGATAAAACGTAGCTCTTACCTTTTCACCCTTCAGCAAGTTGTACGTTTTCGCTTCAGGAACAAGGTACTGTGACAAGGGAAACGCACTGTACATGGTATATGTTGACTGAATACTTTGAACCTTGGATTCTTTGTACTTGGATACCGGGGCAAGAAATGCATGAATGAACAAGGTCCCATTTCTGCGCGTAGTTGACGGTACCGGTATCGTCAGATTTCTGCAAAAAGCATATAAGCAATCACCCTTTCGCTGGAATGCAAATTCGTTAAATATTGAATAATTGAGAATAATCCGTGTATGCTTCCAACTCACAGTTTCTGAATGGTTTTGTAATCAAATGGACTTGCGCTGTAAATCTCACTCAGATCATTGAATGTCTGGATGGACTGTTTCGTGGAACTGAACAAGAATAATTGCATTTCAGGACTAGAACTTAGGTAGGACTTGAAGCACACCTCGTCTGCACATTTTGGTGGAATGAATATTTGCACCAGGGTCCATATTGAATTGGCTAAAAAATGGATGAAAATACTATGTACACATCTCACTTTTACATTCGTCCTATTCACACAGCCTGCAAACCAATTATTGAATCCAAGACTTGGCAAAGACTTACCAATGTAAATCAGGAATACCGTGCTAATGACGGAAGAAAATGAAAAGCTGACCATAATGGAATGGAAATAAATGTCCAGGAAATAATTTCCGGGAGTTGCAAACTTGGGAATCACAACGAAGTAACAACCTGACTCTCCTTCAAATACCGGTATCGGTTCACTTATAATAGCGAGTTGGCAGATCAATATTACATGAATGAATTGATTAGCTCACACGATCTTAACTTCAAGTTTTCTCTCCAAATGAGTGTCAATGTTTAACCGGTTGAATGAAGAAACAAAATGCATGATTTCAAAAATTCATGCGGTAACCAATAAACCAGCAGATGACGAATAACAGTCGGCGGAGCCCAATAATTTTAACTTATTAATAAATTTTAAATATAGTAAAACGGTAGAAAAGTTCACAGGAAAAATTCCTGGATAAAATATTTGTGTACAAAGCAAGGTGTAAGTCAAACTGTGCGACGTGGACCAATGCTGCAAAACCGCACAACCTGTCTAGAATTCGCACACATGCTTCATTTTATTTATTACTCGCACGTAAGGAACAGCAGAATCAGCTGGTTGCATTTTCCTTTTCAGTCTCCTCTTTCTTTCTTTGTGATGCCGATAAACAACAGGACACGGGGGGGAACTTGTACGCTGTTTACTACATTTGCAAAAGTTTTCCCATGTGCGCCCGATGTACCTCAACTCGTTCTCACTAGACACGACGGTATTCATATTCACCAAGCATGGTATCTTTCATTTTTAAAGGTTTTCTGATTGAAAAGCTATCTTTTAACGACAATAGATCACGTTGAGTTGTAAAGAATAGTAAGTGATTTTTGTTCTTGCAACGAAGAAAGAATCCGGCTAGCATCAGAGATGAAAGCTGTTCAGCTCTTGGAGGAATCTCTCCGTAAATTGATAACAGAAACTCAAATTTTGCAAAGGACATCCGGTTTTGAAGCTGCGCAAAAATTGTATGAAAATTGGATTCTGGACCATGAACCGCACATAAGCAATCAGGTAAATGAGCATCTGCCGCTTTGCCATCCAGTTGCTAAAGCACTACAAAGAACATTCTCTACATATTTTTCATCTCCCAGTAGGTGTAGTATTAACAATATTGTGAAACTTATACCCCGAATTCTTGAAGGGGAAAAATGTTGTGATATCTGGGTGAAATTTCACAGGAGACGGAGTCTACGCGCATATTAGCTGAAGCTTACAATAATCTAGGACAATTAAAGTATCTGCAAGTCGAATTCGTGGCTGCAGTGAAAGAGTATGATCGCGCAATCCAACTAAACCCCAGCTTCGCGTCCGCTTTCTACAACCGAGGAACAATCAAATATCGAATGGGTAATTGCAAAAGCTTCTTGCTAAAAGTTATTCTGGGCAAACGTGCGTGTATCAGTTGTTCTCTGCATGCAGGTAAATTTCATGAAGCTGCACAAGACTTGCGTCAGGCAGTTTCGCTCGAGCCATCAAATCTGGAATTTCAGCTGGGTTTGGAACGCACTCAAAAAGAGCTCAAATGAAGGCAAATGATTCTTTTCTAACTTAGAATATGTAATGTATACGTAATCCATTTCAAATGAGGAACTTTATTCTTTCTTCGACGAATGTCAATATCGTATTAAACACATGACTATGTGCTGTTACCTCAAGTTAGGTTAGTGCATCTGATAATCTGAATAAGATACAAATGAATCACTTCAAGGATAGCCGCACAGTTTTTTGAAGTTGCATTCAAGACCAATCTCAGATTGCAGTCTGACTGAACAGTCGGTGCATGTATTGAATGTTGTTTCTGTCAATAGCTCTAAAGGCAGTAGCATAAATACATAGATTGTCAAAGATCACGCATAATTTCCAAACTTCGTACGCATAATCCGTACATTAATACTCAGGGAGTCAAATTTATCAACAAATCAATAAAGATTTAGCGAGCGACATAAAAAACAGTAACAAAAATTATGAGCACACAGGATATTGAGCGCAATTATGATACAAGTAGTGACTACTGGTACCTTTTTATCCTAAATAAATCATTGCACCGGTAAATTCAGCATGAAAGGCACGTCAATTCTCATAACAAAGATAATCCAGTGTTGACCTTCATCCTCTACTCTCGTAGTTTCAACGAATATGCTCCAGTATTTGAGTAACATTATCAACATATATAGATGTTCCATAAAACTCTATCGTGAAAACAAATTATGCTGTGGCGTTGCCAATATGCCATGAATAAGGCTATTTACGACAACGCAGCATTTCATGGATTGAGGCATCTAGACTAAATCTTCGTCTTTATTTCGCCTGTATGAACGAGCATGTCTACCCCCAGATCGCCGCTCAATGAGCTTTTTGCACTCCGAAACGACGAACACCGTTGATGATAGGGCAACCAATCCCATAATATCTGCAAGTTATGGAATTAAATAACATCACCAAGGAAACACTTTCATTAATTACTGCAATAGATCCAATGTTTTCCTCACCACTAAACGTCAGAGCCTCTGTCTGAAACACTGCTTGCAAGGGTGGAAAGTAAATAACTAGCATTTGGCCTATAATTGAACCAGCTACGGCCAGTAAGAACATTCTATTGGAGAACAATCCAATTTCAAAAATTGACTTTTCCTGAAACGAAAAAGCAATTGACACTTTAAGGCAATTCGAACATGCTAACATAGGGCCAGTAAACTGACAATCCTTTATAGTGCTTTGTTACTCTCCATTATTAAATAGTTCACAAGAATATAGAGATTCTCGTCTTACCTGAGATCGACAGCTAAGAGCGTTAAACATATCGAAAAAGACGAAGCATGTAAACGTCATTGTAGTATCTCTAGGAGTGATTTTGTTATCGCTCATCTGAGAAACGAAATTTACAATGTCAAATCAAAAATATGTACTTATTTTTGTAAATGCGGAATTAGTGACTCACCTCACGTTTAAACACCCAAAGTGTACCGCAAATAATGATCGATGCAGAAAGAAGGACATTTACGATAAGGGCCCTCGTAATCATTGGCTCCTTTACATTCCTCGGAGGTTTCTTTACAACGTCTCGATCCACTGGCTCTACTCCCAAGCTAAACCCAAAATGGAACGCCATGTTAGCGCATTCATAGTTTGATGATGCATTTTAACAGTTCCAGAAGAAAAGCTTTTCATTTAACCTTTGTGCTGGCGGTCCATCCATTATGATATTTATCCACAGAATTTGCATAGCATTCAATGGATTCGGGATGTCCATCAATGTAGCTAAAGCTATCAGACACAAGGCCGCGATACTTGTGCTGAGTTGAAACCTGACGAAGTTACGGATGTTGTAAAAGATACCTTTTCCCTCCTCAATAGCAGCACTAAAAAGCAAAAAATTCAAAATTAACTGTTAAAAATAAGGCTAACAGCTAAAAGTTAAGCTGCCACAGAAGTGTATTATTTAACTGGTAAAAAATAGACTGGTTTCTTACACAATCGTTTGGAAGTCATCGTCCACTAATATCATATCCGCAGCCTCCTTGCAAACATCTGTACCATTCTTACCCATAGCTATTCCAATATCTGCCCGCTTCAGTGCTACACCATCGTTAACACCATCACCAGACATTCCAACTATGTATCCTTGCATTTGCAGAGCCTGTGAATTTAGCAATAATTTTCAATTGGAGCTCTGATCTATACAAGTATCTTATCATGAATTTTTATACCTTACCTTCACAATTTTAAGCTTATGTTTCGGAGCGACTCGGTAAAATACAGATACTTGCGGCACAATTTTTTCTAGTATAACGTCATCCATTTTGTCAAGCTCTGGTCCACTGAGACATGTTCCATGCACAGTATCGATTCCGACCATAGTTGCTATGGACAACGCTGTCTCTTGAGCGTCTCCAGTTAGCATTTTCACTTGAATACCAGATGCAACTAGGGTCTGAACGCAGCTTCTGACACGTGGACGTGGCGGATCTTGCATTCCGACGATACCAAAAAATGAAAGGTCTTGCAATGAAGGACCTTTGGCTAAGGCAATTACTCGAAGTCCTTGACGGCCAAGATCATACGATATAGCTAAAATGTCTTCTTCTTTCTTGGATGTCATCGGAGATTTTGATCCGTACTGATTATAATTGGTGCAACTTTTTAAGATGCGCTCAACTGCGCCCTTCACGAAAAATGTTTCATCGCTCTAAAATGTGAAACCATCCAGCAACAATTAGTCTTGTCTTTTTTGTATCATCAGCTTCCAACAACTTCAGCTTCTTTCGACACAACGTTTACTTACAGCTTGAGTCATGCTTCCATTCCGGGGGCTACACTTGACCGCCATCATTTTTTGGTCAGAATTAAATGGAAACTCTTGGAGTCTGACGTAATGCTCGCGTAAATCAGGTAACCCAAACTAAAAATTAAATAAAAATTCATGTGCATTTTCTAGAAATATAAATCGGCTTGCCAATAGAGTTGGACAATAGTACCTTTCGGGCTGCTACTAACAGTGCTCCTTCTGTTGGTTGCCCTTGTAAAACGCCGTTATTTATCACAGAATTGTTACACACGCATCCAATCTGCAACAAAGTTTCAAATAATTCCAGCTTCAGAAGATAAATAGGATATAGAGGATTCAAAATACGACGTAGGACGACGTTGGAAAATCAAGGCTTAAATTATAAAATTAATAGTTGCACCATTCAGGAAGCACCTACCTCAAGTAACGCATAAAGAGATTTCTGCGGTTCCTTCGACTGGTTATACTGACTGTTTCTAAGTTTTACTTCTCCACCACTTCCGTAGCCTACGCCTGATACATCGGCGACGCACCCCTCAGAGGTTACGATAGATGTAACAGTCATTTCATTTTTCGTTAGGGTCCCCGTTTTATCCGAGCATATAACATTCACACATCCTAAAAGTCGACGTAGATAAATAAAATATGAAGCAAACTCCATTCTAATACGATACCATATTGTTTTTCATCTTACCTAGGGTTTCCACTGTGGGAAGCCTTTTGACAATCGCGTTCCTCTTAGCCATTCTCATTACACCTAATGCTAACGTAACTGTTACTACAATGGGTAACCCTTCAGGTATAGCTGCTACAGCCAGACTGTAAAAATCAAAGATAATCGATTTTTCAATAACCAATTCCTGCATCAAAAAAAATGAAACTAGATACCCACGAACCTGACTCCAATGTTCAACATGTCTAAGAACGGCTTTCCTTGTGCCCAACCCAATATCCCGATGCAGCCAATAATGAAAAACGAGTAAGCCGATAACTGAGTGCCTAGGCTGTCCATACTTTTCTGCAGCGGCGTTTTAGGCGACTATTTCATGAAAATATTTAACCATTATTACGAATAGTTGCCAAAAGATGGGCAGTTTATGAAATTTTAGAATAATTTATGCGCATTCACAGTTATCATTTACCTCTTCTGCCTGCATCATTTTGAAAACTTCCCCAAATTTTGAATTAGGGCCAGTTGAAATGACTATCCCCTGTTCAATAACATTTCACAGACATTCTTTCATTTGAAGTCGCAACAATAATTATGTATAACCAACTGACCTTAAATCTCATACCTTGCCACTTCCACATCGCACCAAAGTTCCCATGAAGGCAACATTTCTAATAGAGCCACCATCACCAGCATTTATTACGGGCTCCACGCATTTATTTGCCGGCTGGGTTTCTCCGGTAAAGCTGCTTTCATCAACTGATAACTCAACTGCCTGAAATAAAGAATCAATTAATCAGTTCAAAGAATGCAGGTCATTATTAGTCATTAATTGCATTAATGCTTAAGGAAAATGTTAGCAGACATTGAATATCTCTCACCTCTGACAGTCGTATATCAGCAGGCACTCTGTCTCCAATGTTGAGACATACAATATCACCAGGTACAAGTGATCGAGCCAAAAATTTCTCAAGATTGCGGGCACGTACACTAAAATATAGAGAAATTATAGAGGCATACATTGCCATAAAGTTATAATAAAAAGAAAGATTGAATTCATCTAACTGTGAATAATTGTTACGTTACAACTTTAGTTAACTCACCAGCTACATGATGGTGGAACTAATTTAGTTAACTCCTGCAGTGACTGCTCAGACCTCCATTCTTGTATAAATGCTACTGTGACAACAATAAGAATGGCAACTGTGATACTGACAGCATCATCAAACTGTTTCATACAAACTGATACTAATGCTGATCCAAGTAAAAGAAGAATCAGAGGATTTTTGAATTGCTCGATGTATTTTTTCCATATGGGTTCATCTTCAGCCACTATAAATTCATTGGGTCCTAAAATTTGCCGGCGATTATCCGCTTCGCACCATGATAATCCTTCCCTTAAGTTAGTCTGCAGCTGCCATTCGACTTCCTCCACGCTCATCGAGCTTGCCTGTTCCGCTGTTAGCCACATGTCGGGATGAATATTCTTTACCTACGGTAAAAAGAAATAAATCTTGCGCTTGCAAATCGAGACAACATGAGCTATTTCTACCAGATTTCAGATTTCCATCAAAGTCCGGCGTTTACAAAACTTAAGTAGAAGAGCACAATGCCTCTTGACCAGCTCCGACAGCCATTAGAATACAATATAATCTCCTTTTTCACAGCACCAACCTATTACGCTTATTGCGTTACCGTTCAGACCTTTTGCCTGTATCATCCTACCTTTTAAAAGCAAATCCTTGATCAAATATCATTGAAAACTACGCATTTAACTTTCAAAAATCACCTTCCCAAATCCAACACTCCAACTCTCGTTTGCGCAGTCTTCCCACGATGACTGATACACCGGCATCGACATAGTATAATCTGAATACTTCCTACGTTTTTCCTTTCCTTTATTGGACAACACGCTATTCATTTTAATTAATGATGTCAGAAAACGAAAAGACGAAGATAAATAATTTGTGAGATTGTTTGACACCTGTAATGAAAAAAACTAACGAGCTTGCAACACACTAAATAACTTGAATACTAGGGCATTGACATCTTCGCACAGCTTCAGTAGTAGTGCGTTATGCAACTACACATAGTAAGTTCAAGGATCGTAATCTTTGAAACATAGACAGATAACGGTTTACCAAGCGCGTGTTAACCCAAGGAGTATAAGCTTCTTCAAATATCACTTCATTCAATACGTTACAACTTGCCCTGACATTCCTATCAAACATATACTCGCAAGAGCTTTAGCCAGCTATAATGACTGTAGTGGTGAATTAAGCTATTACTATTGTTTCCAAGTACCAAAATATAATCACAGCTTCCAAAATCACTTGCGGTCATGCAGACTGCAGCTAAACTAGGATCTCTAGCTACGTAAGAAATCAAATCAATTGACAATCATACCGAATCTCGCACTTTGTCTTGAGCATAGTACACACTATCGTCCATTAGAAGATGAGTGTTGTCAGAGTCAGAGTTCTTTTTTGAAGCTCTTGCTCCAGATAGTGTTCCTGAGACTGGAAACCGGCTGCCCATCGCATTGTTCGTCTTTCCATTAGTGTTTAAAATTCTCGTTGGATTAGTTTCCACCGAACCATTGTCCATATCTAATACGGCAGCTCCAACTCCACAAGCACCATTGTTACCACCGTTAGTTCTCTTCGTCGGAGTGTTATTAGAGCTCAAGTTCGGGTACTTGCCATGCTGCGGTGGAAGCATTGCCGCACATCCACATTACCTAGGCCTTGACACAGATCAGTATTTACTAGATAATGTCAGCAACCACCATTCCAATGTCACAAAGCTTGCTTGAGATCAAACAAAGTTTTTGTAATCCCTATCAACTCTTGAAACAGCACCAAGAATAAACATTGGTCAGAGCAGGCTCTAAAAGTACATGGACAATCCTCTCATCTGTGACGTCAATGCGGTTTCGAAGTACCTGTAACCAAAAATAGACAAGATTAATCAAAAATTTAAACGTAGTTCTTCTGATGAAGTAATAACGAACACACTATTGACTGAGACTGTGAGTTTCCAAAAACAAGTCATGCTATGGAAATCAATGCATGATTAAAGTACGGAGCAAGCATGTACATTAAGTAATTATTTATGAAATTTCTGAGTGCGTCACAAAAGTAAACTTCAAAACCGTCGAGACTTAAGTACCGATCAAGCAATCTACAAAAGAGGTACTTATAGCAGTACACAATTTTTACACCACCTAAATACTCAAGCCAATATCCATGCAAAGGCAAAAATACTTACAATTTAGTCAGAACAATTTAACTAATCATTAATTATCGCGTTCATCACTTGTTCAGGACAGTATTTGACCATGCTGGCAGAGAAAACCGCAGCAACTTAATTGTTCAGTGTTGCAGTTAGTGATGAATTAGAGTTGAAACTGCTGTGATCAGGCACACCATTCACAGCCTGTTCCTCACACTAGCGATTTATCTTACTATTTATCTTGCATTAAACACTTGCATTATCTTTTTCACGAGAAACAACAGTGAATCCATTAGGAATTCCGGGATTATACTACTTGTTGTTTTATCTAACATCTATTCACATTTTGCTCTTTTTTACTCGCAACTAGGAGCAACTTTAAGCGCTTACTGGCAGCGTGGAAGTACACATCACTAGTCACTAAATGTGACTCCGAATATTTTTTTCCGTTCCCTGAATTATCACAACGGAGCTAATCGGCGAGAAGTAGAAAGTTTGCAAGTATTTTGCATGTCATTAACACTACGAGCAATCTTAAGCACGCGATGGTTAAATGTCAAAAAATGCACCGAAACCGAAATATCAGATAGGCAATTGTTCACCAATTTTCTTTAAAAGCCGACACATGCCAGCTGTAGACTTTTCGCCAATGAGAGCGAGCACGAACTGTACTGTACTGTATACACTCAACATATGACTTTTCCATATTCGCTGTGGCACTGTGCTGTACAGCCCATACTAACATCGCTTGCTCATTTCCTTCACAGCAGAGAAAAGTGATCGTGCGAATGCATTGAGCCGTGAGGGTAATCGCTTACTTCTCCCCATCCTTAACGTACACTGTTATGTGCTCAAACGGTTGGATTTTTGCAGCATTTGGCATGCAACCCGTGTTGACACTTTGTGTCATTGCAACGTTGCGTGGACGGTTATACTGTTATACAGCTCGATAGCATTGAACCAATCACCTCCATCAATCCGATTGATTCAATCGCACCTGTTCAAACGACCCAAGTAACCAAGGCAATTTTATTCATTACTCTATTACTCTGCAATGAGTCTTATGGTCTCATCCCGTCTCCATATATCGGATTGTGAGAAATTCTAAAACTCCACCTGAAACAGCCTTGTTCCGCCTGTTTACAACGGCATGTCACCAACGCATCAATGTTACACTGTAATGACTTGAGAGATACTCGCGAATATGTGACAGGAAAAGCTAGTACGACTGCAGCATGCGTTGAAACAGAAAACATTGCAAATGAGATTCTTACCGCATGGAGCTGTGGACCTAATATGTCGTTTCTCTCTGTCTTTTACGTGATGTCTGCTCCGTGATGTCCGTGTGTGGTCTGCTCTCGCCCACTTTCATGTCGCCGGTGAAGCAATGGTTAGCATTAGAGTACATACAAGCTTTCACCTTGAGTATTTTGCATTCGAGAGAAAAGCTGTTTGCCTAAAGTGAAAGTTATCATTGAGACAACGGCAACACCATGTTTTCTCTAACATAGTTTTATTTTTCCAATGATTCCATCCAGTAGGATTACTCTCCACTCCTTTACAGTTATTTCAACTGATGTTTTGAGTTGAATAAACTGCTGTTGATTGAAGCCGATAGCGAAGAAAATGGCCTGATCATATGTTTAAAGTTTAAGTATTGCACTGAAGTATCTTCAAAGCCATGTAACTGTGATAGCTGAAAGACGGAAGAACACACTTGCATTCAAGCATCTTAATAATATTTTTGGGAGCTCTACGGGATTAATTTTATTGAAGGAGATGCCCTCTTATGACGTAAATGAACTTGCACGTGAGCACATCAGCTAGGTTATTACGGATCTACAGTTTTTCAAACATAAAATGTTATTCAAAGATTTTCATCAGCCTCTGCATGAGTTAAAAATCACAAGTTTTAGACGACTAGGGGTAGAGTACAAAGTTAGATTATAGCATGTGTCAATTCGTTAGATTAGTTGTCAGTTCTAGTGCCAGAATAAGTTCAAGCTAAACCTGATCATGAGAATCTTTTGTGCCATCTCACCGATAATGAATGCTAACAAGAGTTTGAATGACGAGGATAACACAAAGAGCAATACTGTAACAAATCTTGTCTGTGCACAGGTATAATAAGTCAAGTAAGTTCGCCACTACTACCGTCAGTCTAACCATACGAAACATTCTCTTTTGTCATTGTTTCTCTCGAAACAAAATCCTCTTTGTACAGTTGCATGTTGCATCAGAAAAGCAAATTCAACGTTTCGCATTCACTCAGCATCAGCACGACTTACTCAATGAATCTGCCTATAGACTTCAAAGTAGTCGGACTCCGTCAAGTTAAAAAGACCTACTTCGCCATGTGACTCAAATAGCTGGCTTCTTACCTATAACGCAATACTGATTTAGCAATTGCTACAACCTATCGTTACTGTGGCTTAACTGAGAGACTCGAAAGGTTGGCCTGCTTAAAGTAGGGAGTATTAGTCAACGAGCTTGCTTGGCACTTTTAAACACTTTTTTCGGCTGACACGGCGA
>VRMD01002835.1:0-12248 GCA_009872375.1 Sminthurides bifidus | reverse complement strand
GTGGCGGTGGCGGAAGCGTCGTTGTTGTCGTTAACGGCGTCATGTTCCTCGTTGCTGCAGCAAGCCGAGTCATGTTCACCATCCGTTTATCAAACTTGTCCACCTCAATGAGCCAAATGGCGGGTACGACGCTGCACAGGTAGAGAAAAACGCTTGGGCAAAACCTGAAAGTGATCACCTCAAACATTACCTGATTTCATAGCTAAAGGTTCAAAATCAGCCTTGTGTTCATCATCCGTTTACGTTTGGTCAACCATTAGAAAGGTGCAAATAGAAGTATTTGAGTACTCATGCAGTTCACCTTCATGGCTTTGGTACAAGGAAGGTTAGCTTCATAACCTTCATCAACTCGGTTCAGCAAGTTCTTCCGATTCCCCCATACCTCATTAAGTGTGTAAGGCAAGTCTTGAAAAGCTGCCAAGCTCACCTTCTATCATTACTACATTCCAGGACTCTGAGGACACTGTATAATGTGACCTCCCAAAAACTGATTCGCAGACAGATAGGCAGGCAGCTGAGAGAGAATTATAAAGACAGGCTCATTTTCCTGAGACGTGTCACAAATTCGTGGGAGGAAATACTCCATTAGGTAGGTGGTTTACACAGAAGTGAAAGCATTAGCATGAGATCGTAAATGTGCCAGGGGGCGATCCGAGCAGACAACAAAGCAAAACGGGAGAGAGAGAGGGAGAGAAAGTACTGGTGTAACAGCAAGAGAAAGTCAGTCAGGGCTCCGACATAGGGGGCTAGTGGGAAGAATCAAAGATTTTGGCGAATCTGATGCTTTGATGGCTTTTTGAACGTTTCCTTTCTCGTGCATTCCACTTGAATGAAAACTTTTTGGATATCGATTCCGTTTTCTATCTCATTCCAATGAGTACAGTGCAGTGTATTAGGACTACTACCTCGCATAACATTTGTATGATCCTCACAGACTTACAAGCTGTAACAAGGCGAGAGGGTTCGCAAACTTATTGAGAAAATCAGTGAATGGATACTATGTTGGGAGTAGGGGCAAAAGTGGTGGTGGAGATGCAGGAGAAGTGAGCCTTTTAGCCGAGAAATGTAACAAGATAATTTATAACCTTGTTGTCACATTATACAAGCATTTATTAGGCGGAGGAAGGAAGCTGAAACTAAATTGACTCGTATTATGCCAGGCTATCATCAACTTTTCACCGATTTCTCAATGAAGTCCTAGGTAACTGTGGACTGTGCTAGCATTAAGTAGTAAGAAGTACCATAGAAGGTCTTCTGAATGAAACATGGTAGGATTTTAACTTTGAAGCAGTTAACTTGACCAAGGAAAGCCGTTGCTCTGTTGCTCGCTTTAAAACACGACTAGTCTCATATTTGAACCTGTTTGCTGAAAATTATGTAATCATTTTCTGCTTAGAATGCCCTTTTTTTAATAAAGTCTGTTGGCTGGCCTCAGCGTAACCTTCACGAAAGTTGAATCCTTATTAATTGCATTTACTACTTTTCAGATCGTTGAGTACTCAATTGTCAAAGCAGTTATTCCAAAGAACCCTAATGATAATGCTTATGAATCATGAAAGCTTACCACTTCCATTCTTGGTTCTTCTTTATGGTTAGAGTAAACACTCCTTCGAAGCACAGAGCCAGTATGGAGGCTGATAGGTACCAGTAGTAGGGATCACTTTTAATTGAGGTTGCTCGCCAAATCGCAATGAATCCATGGGTAGCGAAAATGATCCTTGTGAGAATTGCTTTGATGACCACAATTATCTTGGCCATGGTCGGAAAATCGTAAGATGTACGCTAAAATTTTGAAACTTGTTCCAGTGATTCTTGAATTTTTCACAATAGAATTCAGGCCATGGTAAAAGTGAAGCGTTCTTCCACTATTTCTACTCCCTCACTTATATCAGCTTTTTTTATGGGATTCACTGGATGTGCTATCCAAAACGTCACACCTGGATTTAATTAGCTGAAAACTAACGTAGTTGATGCAACGATACCGGATACTGTGACGGGGCTACGTTTCTTTAACACCGTTACGCCCACACTACATGTGGAAAAAGTCTCATTCAGAAATTTTCTAGCAGCAAGACTAGCGGAGGCTGGGTGGAGTGAAAGCACGGATGAAAGTCTCCATACTCTGGCTGATTCAAGATTGCGTTGGCGTAATATGCTCTTTCTGTGGGCTAGGAATGCACAGCTTTCCCATTGACTGAAGATCAGAGTAAAACTTTTCCTGCCTCACAAATGCACCAGCGTAGCCGTGCAGGAGATACAAAGTATAATTTTATGCATTAGTTAACAGGAGAAATCCAGGTGCAGGAACAACTGGAGCGTTCATGACATCAGTTATGATCATTTGTTTACTCAAGTGACTTAAAGTGAGAAAGGTATCAATTAACAATAAGTTAATGTCATAGGTTTGTTAATGGGTTAATTTGGTTAATTTACAAACCGGTAACCTCAGCAATCCAGTCTCTGAAGTAGGAGACTTGCGTGTAGACACCAGGATATCCTGCCTGAGCACATCCGACTCCCCAGCTAACAATACCGTGAAGGGTGTTCTTGGCTCCGTCGCAGGTCAGGGGACCACCAGAGTCTCCTTGGCAAGAGTCTTTGCCAGCGGTTCCAGCGCACAACATGGATGCGACAACGGGGTTGGTAGTTGCGTAGCTGTTGGCACAGTCTTCATCACTTACTGTGGGAACTTCTACAGCATGAAGCTGTCTGGCAACGGGGCCGCCCTCGAAGACGGTTCCCCATCCAGAGACAGTGCAGGTAGTGTTCGCACTTTCCTCCAAGGAGTCAGGAAGAGCGATAGGCTGCACCCACTCGTTGAACTCGTATGGGGCGTTGACTTCGATCAAAGCGATGTCGTTGGTGTAAGAGGCTGCGTTGTAGTCAGGGTGAACGATGATCCTCCTAGCGTCACGTTCCTGTTCGTGTCCACTGATCACGTCCAAATGCTGTTCTCCGGCTCGGAGATGGACATTGGAAGGAAGAAGGCTGCAAAAGTGTCAAAATTGTTGTGTGATTGCCAACACAGTGAATTATTTTATATACTAGTACTAAAGCAGCGCAGTAAATTTTTCTTACACATCGTTTGACGCAGTGAGCAGCAGTAACCACCCAGTTAGGTCCAATCAGGGAACCTCCGCAGGTAAATTGTGTAAGTCCAGGCAAGAGGGTTCGGAGCATGCCGATTTGGTATTTGAATTCTCCTTCCGGGGGAATGGTACCTCCAATAATCCTATCATCTTTGTAGAAAACGTTTGGTACCGCTGGGAGATGGTGGCCAACATTGAGCTTGGGAACGACGGCGGCGTCTGTAAATGTGAACCGATTATTTGCGAGAGATATTGTTACTGACTTTGTAGCTTGCAGGCCGTTAAGAAACATTCGACAAGTTTCAAAAAATAGTGACATATTGCAGCCGTTATACTTACCGATCGCACAAACGGCGACGACGAGGAGGGCTACGGACTTGTACATTATTGACAGTGTCACACCAGACCAAGAACTTCAGACCGAAAATGCAACTGGCTTGAAGCGGCTTCGAATCAGCTATATATACGGAGAAGAAATTTTTCATTGAAATAATCAATCATTATGTTAGACAGACGAATCCAAGGGTCGAAAGCTTTGAATTCGGAGTCTTTAACAGTTTCATCCTTCGATTAATTATCTGCAATGACTCGAATAGCCATATCAAAATCTATTTCGGTAGTTGCTACTGTAGAAGCACCTATGGTATTATTTCACTGGCCTTATCTCCAGGATTTAGCTCATGAACAATATTAATTGCGTATCGCTTTAGGGCAGTATATTGATAAAGTATTGGAGATACCGACACACTTCAACTCCTTAACGCAGTTGTATTAAATTGGTTACTATCTTTGTTTTGGACAGGTGTTTTCCCCATGTGATAAGGTGGTTGATCCTCTAGCTTTGACCTTGCTGGATTTCAATCTCTGTTAGGGTTTTCCCTTTGCGAAGGTGGTGTGACCTGATGTGATGACACAAGTGAGATCGCCTATCATCAATTCGAAGGTTTAATTATTAGTTAAGCTATAACTGCTCCATGATTTTAGACTTTTGGTTGGGATATCTTAAAATAGATTTTTACTCACTCGGAGAATGTATTACATTTACGACTAACAAGAAGTCACAAAACAGAATATAGCATAATTAGTCTATATAATATAATAGGTACTCTGAGAACAAAATTAGTGTACCTTGCATATCTCGAAGGACCTTTCATTTATCATTACTCTTTCTGCTCATTTCCTCTTCTGCTACAGCTTGAATCTGATCAAAAAGCTTCAAAGTCTCTGTCACTTATCTCACTATATTCCACTTCCACATTGATTGCTTCTGCATAATTGGGTACACGACGACCCTGGTATCTCAAAAGAGCGGAACTTGGGATTCCTAAACATATCAACGGGATAATTTTCCATCTCATTCTCGCTACTTTCGCTCGAGTCCGAATTATCGTAAAGAGTCGTCCGAGTGGAAACATATCGCTGGACATCTTCGACATTCTCCTCCTTGTCGCTTTGATCCCTCAACTTATTCTCATGCTCTTCAGTCTCATGAGTTAAGCACAAGGACAGCGTAACAAATCCACGTTTACACTTGGGGCATGTGAATAGTTCAGGAGCCATGTGCCGTCTGTGGTGCTTCTTGAACATGTCCCACTCTTCAAAACTCCTGTCGCATACTTTCACAGACAGGACGCTCAACTTTGTATTTATCCTCGTCATAATTTAAGTCTTCATCATCTTCAAAAAGCTCAATAATGTCTTGTCCTTGATTAGTTTCTTCCTCCCGATCAATTTCCTTTTCCAAATCATGACGCCTAACCACTCCTTCCTTTTCCAGCAATCCCTGAGGAAAGTTTGCGGGATTCAGAATGCCTGCAAACAAATAAAAATTCTTTTTCTCTATCATAAAATCCTACGCGAATCTTCCTTCGGATTCATTAGCAAATTCAGGTGAGCAGGGCATCACAATTCATGTTTACCTTTCTCGGTTGGGCGAATGCTCGACATGGACTTGGTAGCGACATACTGAAAGTTTCCTGAACCACCTGCACAGCCAAGACAAACCAACTTCACACCCTCAGCTTCATCATTTCAGCAGACTAGTATTCAGCAAGTGTAGAAATTTCTAAAATTATGTCTTTACGTATCACACCTGCTGCATTCTGACGTTTTCGAAAATTGCCACTGAGCATTTTTCGCACCATATCCTTCTTCATTCTAGCAAATAATCCTTTTCTCATAGCTCGACGGTCATCGTCAAC
This sequence comes from Sminthurides bifidus, assembly GCA_009872375.1. NCBI lineage: Eukaryota > Metazoa > Arthropoda > Collembola > Symphypleona > Sminthurididae > Sminthurides > Sminthurides bifidus. Next base: position 6,958 of record VRMD01002835.1, on the reverse strand, counting down.
AGTTTCCGCTTTATCAGATTCGTTAGTAGTCGAAGACGAAGACTGGTACGTAGTCGAAGTCGAATCTGTTTCGTCATCATCAGAATCCGCTCTGTATCCGCCAAAGTCCTTTTCGCCTGAAATGTGATAACGTTTCACGAATCCATTACAGCAACGCGGTAGTCGAGTACACGTATCGCTTTTCACCACTTATTTTCAAAGAATTCAAAAACCAATGCAATGACACCTTACTTGCTAAACTATTTCACTGTATTTACAGCTTAAGCTTAGCAAGAAGTGTGATAATCAGTGAAGAGTTCGCAAAACAAGCAATCACGATTTTCAATAACCACCTCGACATTCCAACATCTCAAAATTTACATTACCATCATAACTTCCCTCATCAGACGTTACATCAGACATTATCCAGCACAATGAGTACAGTAAAAGTGTGTATCTGAAATGTTAAACAGAGTATAATCATTATTAATTCCCATAAATAAGTAAAGTCCGGTTTTAATACTCCAGTCCACAATTATTTAACACTCCTACCTTTGTCCCGCGTACTTTATTCTGGAACTAAGCTCAAAACGATTGTAATACTTAATGTTCTTGATTTTTGATTATCAGGAATTATTTAATATTTTTAACGTTTTGAGGTGCGGGTAACGTCTAATCACGTTCGTTTAACGTGTTGACCTCATGAACAAATTTTCTTTGTAAAGCAAGAACTGAACATGGGCACTGCATGAGAGAGGCAATTAAAAGACGGAATGCACGTTGCACTCAACTACCTGTAATGCACGTGTGCTTGACGGTCGCTTTTAGCATGCAATTTATTGCCCCCACATTATGTATCCCGTGTATCAAAGTTGGGGGATCCGCTCCTCTACTCTGTTGGAGTTTCTCGCGTTTTAAAGCCGTCGCGTCGGCGTCGTGCATTGATGCCCGGTACTAAACTGGGAAATCCATATGCATTCTTCTTGTTATTAAATAGTCGTCAAGAATCTGGAGCACGGTATGTAAAACGGAAAACCTTCAGTAATTTCAATCATTTTTGCTTCACTGATTAGAATAAACGCTACTGTTAGTGGCGGACTGCTGTCAACGAGCAAATTTTACAAGCGTAATTAACATTGATGTGATGTTGTGGACCATAACAGTTAGTGGAGTCTAATTTATTTAGTTGCAATTACCCACTTTTATGGTCTGTTTTGCCATTATTTTAAAGAAAACGAAAAAGTTTGCAGCGTAGAAGATCTAACCGACTTATGGATTCCGCCTCGAAAGTGGATTGCTAATTCATAGATTAGTGAAGCTAATAAAACTGGTAAGTAATTAACCTCTTTACCGGCGACAGTGTCTGTGGGCAGAAAAGGGCATTTTTTTGTCGATTGCGTTGGTACTTTGGTAATTGATGAGGAGGATTGTACATGGTATGTGACTGATCCAACTAATTTTGGTAAATTGCTCAATTTTAGCTCCATTAGAAGCTCAATGATGGATGTTGCTGATTCTGAGGAAATGGAAACAGACGCAATGTTTGAAGAGCTCGGGTTCTCTCCACCGCGTCCGGAAGTCAACGGAGCCATAGTTGACGAAAGCGATGCTGAAATGGAAGATCGTCGATTGGAGACAGAACTTTTGTTTGACCAGGTGGTTGGCAATGACGTGGTAAGCTAACTAAATCGTTTTCATTTAGTACCTTGAAGCGTATGTAATTCTTGTAATTTTCCAGCAAAACGGACGGTACTTTTCAAATATGCATTCATGATTACTTACAGATATTTCGGGAACTTAAGAAAAAGTTGACGTACGACGACCTGAAGAATTTTCGTGCGGCTCGCCGTAGTGCAAATAACAGCGTCCTTTGGAATTCAAAGTTTGCTGACAACACGAGAGTTGTAATATCTTGGAAAACTTTGAAGGCCGGGGTGCTCGACCAGTTGCAGTTTCCGTTGAACAACGTAGATCTACACCTTTTTCGTGCGGCTGGATCACCGAAAGTATCTCAGAAAGCAACGGATGCGATTGATATGTTCAATGGGAGGAAACCAGTAAGTCCAGATCAGGAAACGTGGCCACAGGTTTGGGACCCGGACGACGAATGCTTGAATAGATTGTACGACATAATTCGGTCAGTGAAGGACCTGCGTATATATGGAGTTCCAGTAGTGGAAAAAGACTTCATGGACACAGTGTCAACGCTGCAGATACTTCCATCAGTGCACAAGCTGCTCGCCCGTATCGAAAAACTGGAAGTCCTGTATGCGCAAGGAAACTTGAACCACTGGTCCCGAACGGTACGTTCGCAGAAGCCTTCGGTTCTCCCCGGAGGATGCAGTCGCATCAATGAAAGCTGTAGCCCATGTCAAGGAGTTCAAGTTTGTTGGGTTGGAACCGTTGCTACTGAAATCGTTAGAGGGAATGAGAGAGCTACAAGAAATCACTGTGGAACTGCGCCCTGAGAGATCCTGGAAAGTCGCGGAGAGGAAGCTGGATAAGAACATGTACCAGCAGACAATGAAAGAACTCGTGAAAATTTTATCTTCGAATGAAAACTCACTCAGAGTTTTCAAGTTCGACGATGATTCTTTTGAGCAAAACTACGTGCGGGTGATGTTTCAAGGAATTTCGAAGAAGAAATTTTCAAATCTGCACACCTTTTCTATTGCGATTCGTCCATTGAGGGAATTGATTGCTTCACTTTCTCAGTTTATTGGTCCCTATTTGAATCAGTTGTCTGTGCTCGCAATCAACTGCTTACCAGCGGGTGAAAGGGGTAATATGATAGTCCCTCCAGCGATAAGCTTTATTGAAGAAGTCTTTTTTCAACAATTCGGTCAAGACTGTAAATTGCAAGACCTGCAAATAGCTACGTCTTCAGAATACGGATTTGATCGGATCTACCCTGGATTTGTTGGATCGTATCCCGGATTTGCTTCCTTGAAGAAGTGCTCCCAGTTGAAGAAGTTGATCCTGGACTTTGCCAATTTCCACGCTAACATGTCGGGGATCTTCCAGTATGTACCGCCTTCAATCCGAGAGCTGCGCCTGCATCCCTTCATTCGGGAAGATGTTTATCCGGCAGACAAATTCAAGTTAGTTCGTTTGGAACGTCGCTTTGCACAGATGAGGCGGGTGTCAGGTGCACGGCATTGATGGTCGTAAAGCAAGTATTACAAGCAGCTGTTGTGATACCAGGATGGAATTTTCAGTAATATTTTTTATAGATATGAGCTTGGTGAAATGCATTTGTACCATTGTTCAGTAGTTTTAAGTCAGTAGATCCTTTTTTTGTGTCATACTGTCTGCGACAGCCCTGAATGCAGCCGCTTGGCTAATGCTGAACCGCAACCTTATTTTTTTCAAGATAGAAGAAGAGCCACTTTGACTCCTATCCGCTGATATTTAAGCTAGTATTTTACGCATATCGAATGTATTTTAGAAGTATTCGAGCAAGCCTTCAACTCAATTGCTGCTCTTGACTTCGTGCTGTACGCCCTAGTGTTAGATAACTCACTGACCAGGTTGAAGTACGCATCTTCAGCTATGACTGCTTGCTGTTATAGTTTGTAACAAGTAGAGCTGAAACTTACAACTTTTTCAACATGTATTTACTTTGTACTCTTACACGCAAGATGTAACTGACTCCGCATTCGATGTCTTTATTAAAGGAGTGATTATCGATTCTAAAAGTTTAACTGAAAGTGGTGTTTATTCAGCGCAAAGCGCATCCTTTTGTTCAAAGACTGAGAAGAGCTATTCGCGCTGCTTGAGTAAGCTTACGGAGAACTGATGCATTGAAATTTAAATTAGCAGCTATTATCATCTCATCTTACCTGCCTAGGTGACTCACAAGTTAGCTAATAAGAGAGAGCGTGAGAGTCAATTTGTCAAGATAGAGTGAGAGAGAGAGTGAGAGCTGTGAATGCAAACTAACTTGCTTTTACGCAAGGCAGTGCCAGCCACCAGCCAAGGTACCAGACTAAAAGTAAACTTATTCTTGTCAAACCTTGCATCAGCTTAACAATTTGGGATCTGTGACAGCTTCGCCGAAGTCACAAACTTGCAAAGAAAGGTGTTGAAGCTGATATAACGTTCGTTAAAAGAGCTGCTAGCCGTGAGAGCTGTAACCAAGTGCAAGTTAGCTGTGAGCAAGGAAAGATAACTTGAACTTATTGCCACGCAGCGAGCATAAATGTGAAGTTATAATGTGAACATCACAAGTCGAGTCAATCGCTGTCTTTCGCAGTGACTTCCAAGGATATGAAATTGAAGGGAATACTCAAGCATGTGGACAGACCAAGGCACCACCGCAAGCTCGAAAATTAAAGTGAGTACGACAAAACGGCTAAATGCAGAAGCGACAGCGTTTGCATATACGCTGACGCTGCTGTAATTCAAGACAGTGTCCAAGGAAGCAAGAAGGATACGATCACGAGCTTCGCTGTGTGCAAATAAATGCTGTAGAAAAACGCCAAGATAGAGAGTTTTACAGCTGCGAGCAGAGAAACTCTCACTTGTATTGTCTGCTAGGTAAGATCTGACTTGTGCTTTGAATAACTTTAAACAAGTTGCTTGAGGCTTATGAGAATCTTACTCACTTACCTAGTGACTTACCTCCTTCTCCTTCCAACGACAGGTTGGCCAAGGTCAATTAAACTTCAAGGAGGTTAGTTAGGTAAGATGCTGATCCCTCGTGTGAACAAGTGATTGAAAACGAGTCTGAGAGAGCGAACGTGTGCTTCTCATATCGTTGCACGTAACTTTCCAGAAACTTTGCCTTCTGAACTGAAACTTGTTTGAATTGCAGCCTTCTGCTCCCACCATTATTAGTGGGAAGCTGTCACCGGACGGGACGATTTGCTTCGTTGAAAACCAGCTGGACATTCAAGACTTTCACTGTAAGTTCTTAAGACATTTCATTTTTAAGCCAAACATCAAAATCAAGTCAGTTTAAGCATCATGTAGACAGGGCTCACATTCATTCCATGGATCCACGGTCCCAAAACTTGACAGGGAATCGGATTTGACGTTACATTTTTTATTGATTCACAGGAGCTCACACGGGATCCCGAAATGGTAACCGGTGAAGGATTCTTGTGACTTGTTGCGATTTTTTACAGTGGCGTATGAGCGGCTACGCCTTTGCGAAGGATAAAAGTTGTTTTTTCTCGTGCACAACCCGTCGTTATAGCTCCACAATACTTTTTATGAGTGAATGACATTACGACTGTGAGGTTTGGGGTTCTTACGTAACCTTGTGGCTAATTATGCAACTGAACTGAAGTGTACTTGTCGATATTAATGGACTGACCAGTGCGAAGTTGTCTCACAATAGCCTTGGCGTTCCTTGTGTCCCATTGTAAATCAGCAAATCATTTCGGCTCTACAGCTTCAGGATTCCAACATGAAGTCGCTGATTATCCTCCTTTACTCCGTCACTCTGGTGGCAACTCAACTTGACCACCCAATAGCCAACAAACCGTGTTCCGAAAACAAAGACTGCTGGGACCAGGCCCTTTTAGATGAAACTGCTGAAGACAATCTTCATCCGATTCCTCAACTGACGTGCATCAATAGCACGTGTCAATGCGACTCAGCCACGTCCATTCTAGCCCCTGTCAGGGTCTCTTACACCGCCACACATGCAGGCAACCCGGATTTCGTCGGTTACAGTTTTCTGTACCCTGGGAACCGAACTTTGTGCGCCCCGAAAATGGGTCAGTATTGTGCCGGGCGGGGTTACTGCGCCCCGGGCTCTTACTGTGTTTACCACAGCATTTTCTCCGAAAAGGGTACCTGCCGTTGTAATCCTGGCACGAGATACTCCAATGCCACCGGCCTCTGCGAGTGCCGTGGAGGTCAAGTCCTGAATGATGACGGCCGTTGCAGCGGTCCTAGTGTCAATAACGCTTGCAATGATCACGACGGATGTGGCATTGACACTATCTCTGGAGCTGACCTGATTTGCTCTGCGGGCCGATGCCAGTGCAACGACACAGTCTCTGTTTTTGAAAGCGTCAAGACTTCTGATACCAAGGTACATGCCGACTACCCGGATTTCCGCGGCTATCATACCGAAGTTCCTGAAAGTGGCAACATGTGTGCTCCGAAAGCGGAACAGCGGTGCAGCGGTCGTGGTTACTGCGCTCCTGGAGCTTATTGCGTGTACCATTCCAGAGGGACGTGGTCCGGCATCTGTAAATGTATTCCTGGCACGGAGTTGAATCCCAGCACGGGGAATTGCGAATGCAAGCGCGGTCAAACTCTCAACGCTGACGGGGTTTGCAACGGGGCTAACATGAATTCTACGTGTCAACACGACAATGATTGTGGTATCGACGCTGATTCGAATCTAGAACTGGTTTGTGAACAGGGGACTTGCCAGTGCAACAGCTCTGTGTCAGTTTATGCCACCGTGGGAACTTCGCACATCTCCGTCCACGTTGGCGATCCTACGTACCAAGGTTACCTCACGTTCATTAACAACCAGACGTTGTGTTCTCCAAAGCCCGAGCGACCTTGCGCCGGAAGAGGATACTGCTCGCCCAAGTCATATTGCGTGTACCGAAGTCCAAGGTCGTGGGTCGGAACTTGTAAATGCATTCCGCAAGCGGAAGTGTCCACGACCACGGGCTTGTGCGAATGCAAACCAGGCTTCGTCTACGATGAGTACGAGCAGTATTGCAAACCGAGTGGGAACCGTACGGTAGTGAACGACTCCATTAATGAGGTTGGCATTTCCCCTGCGGCGGAAGCGGCAACGCTGCCCAGCAGCGAGGCTAAAGTGGGTCAAACGCTAGGATTTGTGATTCTTGGCATCGCTTTGATCGCTGCGCTAGTTGCAGGCGGATTCTTCGTGATTAAGAAGTATTTTTATCATAATGGGGTCCTCATGCCCTTGTCGTTTCCTTTGAGAAGGAGTGGAACTCAGTTAATATGAAAGTGGTGCTCATTAAATGTAGCTGGAATA
>VRMD01002834.1:0-12252 GCA_009872375.1 Sminthurides bifidus | reverse complement strand
TTTTGAGAATGTATAAGCTTAAAGTCTCATTGTTTATAGCCCCTAGGCATGCATTTCTAAGCAATTAATGCATGGTTGTTATGAGCTAAAACTATAAAGCTAGAAGCATTGTCAGGCCAGAAGATAGCGCCTACGATTTAGTCCCAGCATTACTACTTCCTTGAAGCCTACATTGCATTATGTAAAACGTTGAGCGACTACCAGTCTACCAGCAAGGATAATGTGGCCATTTTAAGCGGAATATTGTTTCTTGTTTTGTTAGCTGCTGAAAGTAATTGATGGAATAAAATTGTTTTAAGTTCATGCATTTTGAGAATAGTGTAATGACATCAGGAAGAGATACTGGAGTGCATTTTAACTAATTGTTTTCGACAGTATCAGTACATCGACAGGGAGACATTGAAACTCATAGAGTAAACTCAAAACAGAATATGAAAAAAGGGATAGAGAATAGTGAAGCAATGAGCATTTGATGTTCTCAGGGGCTAAATGTATCGTACAACTGTGACGTCATGCCGGAAATTTGATTGTTGATGTTACTTGAACAATGTCTAACCTGGAAAACGGTAACAAGGGCCCAAAGGAGGGAATCAAAGTTCTTTCTCTCGCAACTAACTTCACCTGTTTTCGGATCCTCTACGCAGAACTTGCACCCGAATAAATTCATTCCGAGAATACTGAAATGCAACAATTGGCAAAGTTCACAAAACAACACACGAACAAACATGAGAGACTCCAATTAGTTCGTACGAGTCCGGTGCGTACGAGTTCTTAATTGTACTTTTAGTTCTTTTTTAGACCAGAAATGTTAAATTAATCCAACCAAAATGTCAAGAGAAAACGCAAAGTTTCACTTCAGTAAGTACCACCTCACTTGACATTATTGATGCAAAAGCATGGTCAAATCATGGCTGCAGGTGGGTCAAGCTTCAGCTTTCCAAAGTACAGTAATAACGCCTAGAAATTTCGGTAAGTCTGGATTATCTTGTAATTTAATTTTTGATGTTTCCAGTAGATTCATAGAAATTTTGGATCGTTTCCAGCCATGATTGCACCTTACTTTTTCCGTAGTACATCCACAGAACCCTTAATTTTAGTAAATCCCCATGATGGCTCAACACGCTGGGTATAGATCGAAACGTCAATTAAATGAAAGCACGATTGAAAAAGAGAAAAAGTACGTATTTGGAATTACATAGTGAAAATACCATTCGAGAAAAAAGAAGGCGACATATTTTGTAAGTCTAACATATTAAACACTTATTTACGGATTGGGATTACAATGAGGGTAAATCCGATGAATGAATTTGGCTGCGTTATTTCTTCAATCGTTTTCCTTAAAGCCTTTTTCTCCAACGATTCTTTTTTTTACGGTGCAAGTCGCTAAAAGTTATGTTATCCATTTGTTTTTCGAGCCGGAGCTGCTTGTCTAATATTGGATTTCTTTAATTTATTCTTTGAGGCACTGCCATAAAATTCATCAAGGAAGGAAGTTTCTGCCGTAATTAAACTTTTTAGCACATACTACTTCCGCATTTCGGGCCTACAAGCTTGAAAAAAGGAACTTTTTCTCTTTTTTTATTGTTAATTCTCACCAAGCCAAAGCTCAGCAAAGTTAATGGCGTCCTATATTTCTCAGTGAAATAAAAAGCAAAGTTAATTTTCCAGCTCCGACATTATGGGAATCTACACCGAGGAAAATTTGGAATTGCTGAAACTATTGAAATTCTGAAATCTGTGCTTTCGCTAACGAGAACCTGAGCCTGATTATGAATTTGATTACTTTTTTACATGGAGGCTGTGATTTCATTTGAATTCACGTACTAATTGTGAACACAATTCATTCAAATGGGGGATGAGAAAGCGGAAGAATTGAAAATGTCAACATTACCTGAATATAAAGATAAAAAGGACGAGCAGAGCGAAGAAAACTTGCGACATTGTCCATCGTTTTGAGCATGACGACGAGCTGTCTCCGTAAATTGGGCAAGAATCTCACAAGTTTTAATATCCTTAGCAAACGAAAGGTTCTTAAAACAGACAAAGCACCACCGGACGAGTGCGACGTGCCGTCGATGAGTCCTTGGATTAACTCTATGCCCGATAACATCACGATAACACCATCAAACACATCAAAACCGTTGCTAAGGTAACCGCCGAAGCCGTATGAAGTTAGCTTAAGCATCATTTCAACAAAAAAGATTGCACTGAATACTATATTGCTTGTTTCCACGATCACAGTAAGACCTTCAGGCTGTAAAAACATAGTTCCGATTATTTTAATTTCAAGAAGGCCTGAGTAATATCTGAAGATGGCGAAGTTGACAGATAGGAAAATCATATAGGGTTTACCTGATTATGGTACTCAACACCCATCGAAAGTGTATTGATTAAAATAGCTCCAAGAATCCCTTGCTGAAAGCATTTAGACTCGACGATAGCCCTCACTTGCGACCTGAAGGGCCCTAGGGGTTTTTCCCTCCGGTGTCGATTCCGCGCACTTCCTCCATAGGAAGTGGTGGAGTCGGCCATGGAGCTCCGGGCACTACGTCTTCGTCGATGATGGGCGGGTGGACAACGGGCCATGAGGTCCGCGTGGTTGAGGTCAAGCTGCTTCTCCGGTGAGCCCGAGGCGGACATGATGGTAAGGACGGGGGCACTGTAAGATAAAGGACCCCCTCGTCGAAGGGTTGAGCTCAGTTCGCCCCAGTAGGGGATGTCGTTAACCGCTTGAGTTCCAAGGGCCACCTGTTTGGAGAAAAACATGTTAGATTTTCAAGCTGATTTTTACACAGTAGAAATTATTGCAACATCAAGGAACAGATTCACCACAGGAGAAGAGGAATGGGACAAGTTAAAATATACAAAGGGGCAAAACCAGTGGTGAGAACTGGGACTGTGAACCACTCACCTGAGGCAACGCATTCAAGGCACCACTCAGAGCGAGAAGCTGCGGACAAGTGAGGGCACTTGACCTTGCTGAAGTTTCTCGTTCTGTCTTAATGTCATCATTTGTTCCCCTGACATGTTTCAAATCAATATGGCTGCTTGCATTAGGGTCTTCTCCACGAACGCGAGCCCACCATTTCCTCGTTCGTCGCTTCCCCTTCCGAATCCAGTGGGCTATTAACCTTGGAGCACAACACGCTTTTATTAGCATCCTGCAAAGGACCACTTTCTCCAAGCCCCTACTCCTCAACAAACTACTTCCTCCCAGTTTGAATCGGAGCAAGAACCACGCTCTTGAAACCATTCAGACTCCACACTAATCTGCGGAGATTCACCGTGCTTTCACCCTTACTTTCTCTTTTATTCCTCTGCACTCTCTCCGTTTTAAGTTAGGGCCCTGTTGATGGTGGTCATGTCATCTGTACTTTTTCCTTGCTCTGATTCAGTCATTTATCTCGTGCAAATTCAACTCTCATTTCTCAAGCATGGCGAATCTCGCAGAGGTTTTTGCTCCGGGGCAACTTTCTCCACGGGTGAGACAAACACTTCCACCAGTTACTTTCACCCTGCTAGCCGGAAAAAATACCGGAGGAGATGGGAAAAGAACTTGACCAGACGCAAAAAGTAAATGGGATTGAAACGCAAAACTATTTTTCACAGACACTTAGGCTGAGATTACATAAGGTTTTTTTGATCGTGAGGCACAGTGAAAGTTGACTACTCTACGGGTACGAGAAACTTACTTGACAATTTCCTGAGTAACAGGAGGCGTGCTCGATGGCAGTGAGTGTAGAAGTTGATGTAAATCTTGCACGCTCTATCCTCATCCTCTCCAGCTCTCTCTTTTTTGTTTCAGAAAACTGTGTCGCTATCACGACCAGGCACAAATTTATCATGAAAAATGATCCGATCTACAATGACAAATACAGTACGGTCCCACTTGTAACAATTTTCCAACTTTCTCTCCCACCAACTCCTCACTCCATGCAATGTGCTTTCACTCGATTAAATCCCCACTCAATCCATCCTCCACAGGCATATTCATCTCTAACACAGTTTATACATTTTATTATAATATTCCACCGCCCGTCCAACCCAGCTTGCACATGTACCACTAATGGAAATATGCTCCATGATCTCAATTTCGGTTACATTCTCCTTACAATATTCCCAATACATATTTCACTCCAGTGGAATTTCCCCTCGCTCCAAGCCATGTCGAATTTCACCCGAAGCCTTCCTTTCTTTCTCCACTTTCTCCTGTGGTAAATGACGACCTGAGAATCGTCGGAGAAGAATAACGCGACTTATGCATGATTAAGTTTGCTCTCTGACTACCAATTGTGACGATTTCCGATCTATCTCTCCTGCTTTTGAATTCTTTTCAGTTCTGTGCCCATTTTCAAATGCATTCGTTCATTACCGGTTCTTTCCCACCATCCCACTTTCTCCGTCTCTACTGAAGTAAAACTTAAGTAAGTTTTAAGCTTTCCGTCACTACTGATGGCTTTACCATGTCTTCTTCTCACTTAATCTGAATTATGCAAAATGAAAGAATTCGGCATTATAATTTTCGCCTCGTTTTACTCATCTCCGGTTAGTTTCCTCAAGAACCCGGCCGTGATGACGTTATGCCAGCGGGAGAGCTTTAATTTTCTCCTGGTTATTGCAAAAAATTCGAGTTGCAGAAAAATTGCAAAAGTTATACTACAGCCAAGGGACTCTCATTTCCTATTGCCATTCAAGGGCAACAAGTAAGAAGTAGGGCGTGCCTTCATTTCCTATTGAGACTCAAGGGCAAAAATTACGGAGTAAGGCGCCTGAATTTCCCACTGCATACTGTGATTTAAGGGCAAAAATTAAGGGGTAAGGCGTCTTCATCTATTATTGCGAATTAAGGGCAAAAATTAAGGAGTACGGCGTGGCTTCATTTACCATTGGGATTTACGGGCAAAAATTAAGGAGTAGGGCGTGTCTTTACTTGCACATGCCTGTGGAAGATGAACCGACTTTGTTTCGCGGGGATAATCGAATTAGAGATAGTTGTTGGTAAATATTTAAATTTTCCCGCCACGAACCACAATTAGTAGTACAAAGTATATCCAATCCCAAAAGGAATGTGCGTCTTGAACGTAGTACATTATATCAGTCCATCCCTCTAAACTAATCACAAGGAAGATGGCGACCCAAGCCAGGCCGATGTTATCGAAGGAAATGGCTCCTTGAAACGGATTCTTTTCACCGGGCCGGCAGTGAGTGTAGTACTTGTTCCAGTTAACACAGCTTCCGTTCTCCATAGGTAAATTGAGGCTAAAGGATCTGGCGTCCAGGGTACAATCCTTCCCTTTGTATTTGGTGGGTGGGAAATCTCTGCATAGATGCATCCCTGTCCAAGATTTATAAAAGGCGTTTTAGTTCCCGTTCACATCCTGCAATAGCCTCAGCACTTTTCTACAGGCCATTCTGCAGTCTCAGAACGATAATCCATAACCACCGGCGAACATTGAATTAACAGAGCCATTTCTCACGACCTATGCCTCAGCTCTGAGCTTTTGTCCTTTTAGCAGCTGTCTCTCTCCCTCGGCAGGCTCACAGGCACAATGCTTCGCGGGGCATATCACTAATGGGAAATCCAATACAGTGAATCCTTTCATAGCTTTCTCGCCCACGAAGTAATTGATACGCTTTCTCCTTCACGATTTCGGCTCCGCAGCTGCTTTCTCCTATCTACATAAATTGATTCACTCTCGACTTTCTCCTCCACTGCCCTCTGATCCGGATGCATGTACCCATGCTGCTGTTGCACTGTAGCATGACTGGCTCCAGTCATGCAAGCTTTTAGCATGCCTAACTTGATGCATGCAATTTAGTCCGTCTATCCTTACGGCTCTCTCCTCTTGTTCTCATTGACCGATATGATATGACGGAGAATGGGTCATTGAATGTTCAATATTTCCCTTTGACATCCTATTACTTGAGCCCTTTGCCAATCTGATCTTGACACTATATCATGTTTCGCACAATTTTGTCTCTGTCGCTCTTCCAACGTTCTCCTCTGCACTGCCAGAGGAGAAGCGTTCCCCCAAAGTTGTGGTGAAAGTGAACTTTCTCCACGCACCCCGCTCTAACCGCTGCGGGGAAAGTTTTCCCATTCCTGGCAAGATGGTAAGACAAAGTTGCGCATTTTGCTCAATTTTTATATAACCTGTGCCTCAAATCCAAGTGTGTATTTCATGCTTGACAAATCACAATCACAAGTTATTACGGCACATGACCATGTCACAAGTAGAGAGGGAATGTCCCTCGTAATCTATTCATATTTCGATATAAAACTTTTACACAACTTTCTTCAAGAATAAACTACACCAGCTATCATCCCTGGCAAAAAAGAAAAAGGTACAGTGGTCCAGCTCACGACGCAAGTATTTTTTTGCGATTGAAATGGATTTTCTGTGGTATGTAGCCGTCCAAAGTTTTGACGTTGCGTAATGGTGTCATAAAAAGCGCCGGTCTGATTTTCCGACCAATAAACCGGATGGAGCATGACATAAAGCCACAAGGCCGAGCCTTCCTTTTTAATTTATGATTCCACCTTCATGGGCAATAATGTACGGACATGAAGGCAGTGAGCTTTCACTTACCGCTGTGGTTGGGTAGGCTACAAATGTAGTCTTTCTCCGCATCGTGCATCTTGTAGTATGTGGACAGGGTCCTGTGTAATAGAAAAGAGCATTAACTTCCAAGGTTTACCCTGCCGGGGGGAGGAGACAACACAACAAGTACTGAGGAGGAGACGAGAAAGTACACAGCTTGGAGTGAAGCCGTTTTTTAGTTGACATAAGATTTTCTGATGGTGAAGCTGTCTTTCCCAAATGTGTAATTAGTTTGTGTCGGCAAAACAGCAAAAATTAATAAACATGTACATCTACTGAAAAAATTATTGCTGATGATCCAATTACAGAGAAAACGGAAAATGGTTTGGGGTCTTATCCAGACGAGTCAAATGATCAAAAGGGGATCATCAGCCAAAATCAGCACGAATTAGTACAGCGGATAACGGGAGCTTGTTAGGCCGGGAGATGAAAAAATGTTCATCAGAGACGACACCACAAGAGGCATGCTCTTCTATACAAAGTCTTCTTCGGGGTGACACCAACAGGGCGCTTATCTTCCACGGGTTAGTTGCACGACGGTAACAGTAATTAAATTAGAATTTTCGGAACGATGCTCCTTCATCACTGTAGTGAAGTAACTAGGACATAATCTTAATGGAAGTACCGTTAAATCCGCTTGGTTGCCGTGGAAACGGCGGGGGAGTCTTGCAACAAGATTTCTAACTCTCCTTGCTTTTTCAATGCCAAGGTCATACAAAGCCAACACGAATTTAACGGTACTTGATCAAGTCTCTCACCGAATTCAAAATTTGATTAACAACAATAATGAATTAATACCCACTAACTGTGAACTGCTTCCTATTGAATGTTACCGAATAGCTTAGGAAACATAAGGGAAGCCATTAGCATTTTAGCACTAAAGACTACATATATTAAAATAGCGAATGCAATACATTAGTAGATCGTGGTTACATAATAATGAATATAAAAGACCGTTTCCGCTAATATTCCCTACTGTAATTCAGTTGAAATGACAACTCAAGAAAAGTTACAGAACTGACAGAGAAAGAGAAGAAGAACTTATTTTACAAACTCTTTTTGAACTTGAAACTCAATGGCTTCATCTATTTTGATTTTAGGGAGGCATTGCTACCTCCAAGGTTACTTTTTAAAGTTTCAACCATGTTGAGCTAGTTGTAAAACATTAGAACATTTCGGCAGGGTAGTAAGCTAGGGACACTAGTCTTGATAAAAAGGTTAAGTCCACATCACGTTTGTTGGATGGGCGGTTTTGAAAAATGGCACATTTACATCTAGTTAATTATTGCCTCGCGGCTAATTTTTCAGACATACAGGCACATTCGGTACGCTTTTACGACACGGTTACATTCGAGTAGGAGATGCACGAAACATGGTGTGAAATTGTTTCACTTGATTACATAGACATCGACCAGGAAAGTTTCCATGTTTACTTTGTGGAGCTAGTCGTGTGTGAGTAAACTCATTGAACTTTAGAGAGTCGTAAATCTAATTTTGGAACGCCTTCGTGCATTGCCCAAGAAAAGTTGGAGTTGCAAATCTCATGTTGTAATTGCTTTCTGATGGCACCAGCTTGGAATTTCACACAGACTTTGTAAAAACAACAAGCTTTTTTGTAGAAATTACAGTAAAAGTTTGAGCAACTTTGCTTGAGCAATGTGAGCATGACGACGTAAACTACAGAACAGAGGAGAGATTCGGAAACGGAGTATGACTTTGACAATTAATTGCACATGATTAAAATTAAATTAGGTTTACTCTTACGCATAATTTGGTACTCGAGTGCCGTAGTATGGTTTGATGTTTTTCAAGGCTCTTTAAATTGCGCATCCCCGTTAGATTGTCAAGTGCAGGTTGGAGGTTAACCCAGTTGGGTTGGGCAGGGTGGTTGGTAATTGAGGAAAATAAAAAACGAACAAAAAAATCAAATCAGTCATTCATTAATCTTCAATTATGTTCGACGCACAAACTGCTTCAGTCCGTTCACCATATCACGCAGCTTCATTGCATTAAACGCTTTCGCATTTGATCTCATCAAGTCGCAAAGTTGTTACAAATTGTTTAAAATTGGTGATTTTCGTTGCAAAAATTTGAATATTCTCAAAAATATTCATGCTTTAAGAGTAAGTTATCCTCATGTACTAATTATATGTCAGACCAGTCTGCCGTTATTCGCTTTCAGACATTAGTACTACCAACATTTGCGAACTTAACATGACGTTGGAGTGATGTCTACTCTAACGGTGCAAGTGCGAATAGTGCACCTCTGAAATTGTCGATACTTTCTCCACACTACGAAAATTCAGTATACCTTGGCGTAGTAAAATTTAGAAAAACTTTGACTAAATTCGCTTACAAGTTCGCTGACGCTGTGACGTTGGGCGGTAAATCGATAAAACATCGTTGACGGAGGGTGCCAGCCCACAGTTGAACTCCGATGATTCCGAATATAAAAAATACGAAGAAACACAAAAGGAGCACGTTCCCCAACATCGGTAACGTGTCCAACAACAACATGACGAGGATTCGCATGCCTGAAACAGAAAATCCCGTTATGAAAAACGTCCGTCATGAATTCTCCTCGAGCATGTCAAGTAATTCCTTCTACTTGTGGAGAAATTCCTCCAAGCCTCTGAGCACGAAAAGTGTGAATTTCTCCCAAAACCGGATCGACTTCCAGTCCTCGACTCTCCCTTACGTTGAAAAAACCAAATGGAGGATTTCACTCAAGGAAAACAATGCTCGGTCAAATCGGAATTCTCGAGTCGAGAAATAAATAAGCATTTGAGTT
This sequence comes from Sminthurides bifidus, assembly GCA_009872375.1. Classification (NCBI taxonomy): domain Eukaryota; kingdom Metazoa; phylum Arthropoda; class Collembola; order Symphypleona; family Sminthurididae; genus Sminthurides; species Sminthurides bifidus. Next base: position 2,859 of record VRMD01002834.1, on the reverse strand, counting down.
GGTTTCCCAAGCTGTCGTTAAAAATCCCTTGAGGATTCTAGAGTAAAGCCTATATTTTCTTCCACTGGGTCTCCAGCATTGTCCCAGCTTTGTCATGCAATCCCTATTCTCTGAACTGAGACCTGGTGGAGTGCCTCGGGTTTGATTTTCCCTCTGCTCTTTGACTACTTTTGTTTCAAGCTGGAGCTCGGTGAGGCAGTGGAAATCACACCCCTTTGAACAAAGGCACAGAAAAGGTGTCTCTAAACCGCTCGGGTGAGGAAGTACCTCATGCCTGTTTCCGCTCGGAAGGAACCTGAGCTCACAGAGGATAAGATTTGTTACATGTTTGGTGTGTAAAATTGTAAAATGTTACTCACTTGGGATACGATTAATTGCCCTCAGTGGTCGAAGAACTCGTATAGTTCTAATGGCCGTTAAATTTACATTCTCCGCGTTCGGAACACAGTACTCTGCCACCCTGGAAATTCAAACATAAATTCACCACATTACTCCCTTCAACTTACGCCATCATCAATCATCCTATCATATCTACAGCCAGCGTGGAGTCAACAAGCACAGTAATGCTATGGTATGTAGAGGCGAGCGGCCACAAACATTTCTCTCCTTTGTTTCCGCGTTGAGCTCCTCCTCGTGTTCGCTTTCTCCCCCCCGACCAAATATGCTTTCACCTTTACTTTCTCTTTTTGAACCCGTTCACGAAACTCGATAGCCTTTAAGCCACAACATAATCTTTTACCACAAACTTTTGTAATAGATTTTTCCACCTTCTTTAAACGCTCAACCATCGCTCATACACCACATCACTTGTTAGCTCGCATATACACGTCCGGCTTTGGAGGAGAGGAGCCCTGAGCTGTTACCAACAGGCTTCCGGCAACGAGGGAAAATTAACACATTTTCTCCATCACTTTCACCGCCTTTCCCCGTATCTCAGTCGACCTTGCTCGCTCCCATATGCATAATTCATCCGAGGTGGAAGGTAAAATATTCACAATAAGCACTTTGTGATCTGGGAAATTTCGGACTGTACTATGAACTCGGGGTTGTGGCTCCGGACACTTGAAACTCGGAGTGGAGGTTTGATGTGGTTCAGAGGATAAATGCATGAGGAGTGGTGTGCTTCTGCAGGATTTGTTTTTAACAGAGATGGATCATAATGAAGGGGCTAATGGTCGGATTGAGGATTAATTGCATGTCAAATTAGGGGATTTTACCCAGCAACGACGATAAAACAGTCGAGCCAGTTCCAGCGGTCGGCCATGTATTGAGTTGGTTCCCGAAATTCCCATCGCGATCATCTTAATGCACATCTCTATAGCGAAAAATACGAATATGCAGTCTTCGATCACCTGTAATGAGAGAAATAGAACTGGGTTAGTTTCAAATTACAACAAATGTCACTATCTCTAGTAGAATTAACAAGGCCACTACCTTTGGTCTTGGCCTATGTTGGAAATTTTCGACGAGCTCAGTAACTTTGGATTAATGCTTGGAGGTGGTGAATTTGTCAGGGAAAATGCACTGTCATCAATGACACTATTTTGTATTCAATGTGAAAAATGACTTTGATTTGCCACTTGTTCTTTAAAAAATAATGCACATCTATGGATGCCACCCCTGGTGACCTTTTGTAGGTACGGAAAGGAGGACGTGCATTCGATTTTTTTTGCGTCGACATATGATTTAGTGACGAGTCATGCTGTTAACCTTGTCTTCAAGCTGGGTTTACCACCAGACTAGTATGCATCTACAGAACCCTTTAGTCATGCTGCATTTACGGTTAAAAAATACTATTTAAATGCAACACTTGCGCAATACAAGTACATGCAATACGCTATCTTCAACTCGTAATGTGAGCCATTACCGCCTTCCGTATCGCTTATCATCAATTTGCAAGTTGACGATTTCTCCTTCCACTGACACTTTTTCAGTGGCAAACGGTACGTGGCAGTATCAAGTTTCCAGCCTGGCAATCTGCCCACGTGTCGGGGATCTTGCCAACTAATCGCGTAAGTAAATACAATTTTCACCCATTAATTCTCCGCTTAGCGTTAGTCTGTTATCCGTGTGTGGTATTCCAACTCGTGGTTCTCTTCTTGTGACTTGGCAATTTCACTTTTATATTCGCCGGCCCTGCATCTCAATGACCTGACTAGTACCCAGTTCGCAGCCGATGCTCAGATACAAAGAGCGAGATTACAATTGAGTGGCATTGCATCAAGTTTATTCAGCTCTCTGATTCCAGTTCCAGTCCTCTGCTACTTGTTTTAAAAGCTGAGCAGAGGTTTAATAAGAACTTTCAATAGGCTAGACTACCATATAGGACGGCGTAAAACGCGCATTAATTCTTCAAGTTGTGGGCTTAAATTACACTGGAAATATTAGCAAGCCTGTTACTTTTTCCCAGTTCACTAAAAGCAAAGAGCGTAGCACGGAGATGCATTTCCTAATAACCGCGTATCACGTTTTCTAATCTCCTAATGTTCTACTAGGACGCGCTACATTAAACTCTCCTCCGTTGCTCGCACGGCGATTCTGTGCTAATGCTACGGCGCTCGCTCTCTTTGCTCCGTTCCTGGAGACTGGGCCCAACTTTCTCCCTGACTGTGCATTAATTATTCTCCTATCGCAATAAACATGCAGGAGTTTCCTCTTGCTTTCTCCTCCATTGTCTTTCTTGATGTGTAAAGCGTCTGTCTCGGTGTTTGGATTCAATTGAATATGTACATTTTCACCGGAATGTAAGTATGCATTCATGTGTCTATAACTTGACACTTGACCGCCTGTGTTTCTAAGTGGAGTTAGTTAATTTTCCTTTGATCAAACTGCTATTAGTGTGCTATTATTGAATAGTTG
>VRMD01002833.1:0-12252 GCA_009872375.1 Sminthurides bifidus | reverse complement strand
TTCCAATTCTACCATGACTGGAGCACACATCGATATTTGTAAGGCACGGGTCCCGAGCACCCGTGCCCGTTCGTATTTAGTCATGTAGGGGGTCGTAATCCTTTTAGCTGCTGGTGTTGTTGTTGCCTCACCTTGAGTCGTAAGTAGATCAATCCCATCTCCTTCCTTTTATCAACACAGTACACAATCAACAATTACGTTACAGTAAAGCGATCCTTTTAAACCGAGATTATCAGAAGAATCTTTAAGCTTACTTCATGATGTTCCATATCATCATCCATTCCTGGCTCCTCATCCATATCATCATAGTCATCTCCTCCGCCCATGCTGAAATAAAATAAAATCCAACAATTTTTTTCATAAGAATAAGAGCTAATGACAGAAAGTTCCTTTCATGCAAGCCAGTACCCTTTCAGTTACTGGCATGCTCATTGTGTTATAGCGTCAAAAAATTTCTAACTTACTCATCCGGCTCATAATCGTCGTCGGCCATCTTCACACAGATTCAAGATCAACGAGCGCAAAACTGATTTTTAGATAATTTGAAGACAATTTAATACAATCTTTGACAATTGTTTGTTTCTGATCCTACTCTGTACTCAGTTCTGTACTGTCTTAAAAATTAAACCACATGCCGAACTCACCGTTCATTGTCGTTCACATCACACCATACTACATGTAGGGGAAAAACTGTCTCAGGATCTGGGATCGTAAAACTTTTACGATCGCCAGCCGAGAAGCTCAAGTTAGCAGACTGCGCTTTAAAAGCATTGACAACTGCGAACTTAGCACTGGTAATCGGCTGACTTGTCGTATTATTTCAAAAAGTCATAGATTTACTCGATTCATCGAGAAAGTTTTTCCCCTAACGCTATAACAACTTCAGATTCCTCGTAGTATAGCGTTTTCCCTAACTGAGCTGTACACTGAGATGACGTCTATGGCGTCGAATTTGAGCCAACACACAGCGCGTAAAAGTCGGTATACGACAATGAAAAAAATGGCCCAATGTAAAACAATGCGCTCACTCAAGTAAGCCAATCCATGTCGCTGGCTCAAGTCAGCTTCACCATGTCGCTTACCCCTTATGACAGTTTTAACCTCACCTGATTTTTCGTAGTATAGCGTTTTCCCTAACTGAGCTGTACACTGAGATGACGTCTATGGCGTCGAATTTGAGCCAACACACAGCGCGTAAAAGTTGGTATACGACAATGAAAACAAATGGCCCAATGTAAAACAATGCGCTCACTCAAGTAAGCCAATCCATGTCGCTGGCTCAAGTCAGCTACACCATGTCGCTTACCCCTTATGACAGTTTTAACCTCACCTGATTTGTGCATAAAAAAACAAATTTATGAATCATAATCAAAGTATTAAACAGAACCCTCACTGTTCAGTCTGTCAATAACTCGTTGTCTCAGCAACATTGATAACACTTGACGGCAAAGCCCATGCCCATCTTCCGCGAAACGGCTCGTTTTGTGCCCAAAATACGCCTACCATCGTGAGAAGCGAAACTCATTGCGCCAGATAGACCGAATTTCAACCAATGGAGCAGGAGAAGCTATTACACAACCATTTCGTGATAACAAAGCATTCCCGATGCATAAACGCAGAATCAGAAATATTTTAAAATGACTGTCAGACAATCACGCACCATTAATCTTTTAGGAGGTGAGCGCTACCCGGCGGAGTATTTTACTACTTAACCGTAAAAACCGTTCCACATAATCTAGTCACTGAAGCAAAAAAATGACACTGATATTTTGTCACAAGCTAATATCTTCACAAGATGGGCATTTAATTGCTGTTACTAAAACATGGACTAACAAATTAACGTTAAATGCCTGAAAAATATGATATGAATGATGATTATTATTAACCTAAAGACTATATCCCCAATGATTTAAGTACATTTACATTAACTAGTACCTGCACTAGGCTCAATGACAGTATTTTACGAACTAAGTTTACCTTTGAGTGCTTTTTTGACGCCCAGATCGATTTTCAGAGTTATTTTATTTTCCAGGGTTTTTTGTAGATTTTTGATATTTCAGCAAGGAACTTGGCGGTTTCTAACCAAATAGTCTTAATGCTACCCTGCTTTCTATAATAGCTTGCTCAGCTTGGATAATTTTAAATAACCTAGAAAAAGTTTTGAATACTTCTAGCATTCGACGAGAAATTTCAGTAAGAGATTATATACTTACGTAGTTACGTGCCTGGTTGTAAACGTATCCATGCGCGTGATTGTTAAAAAATAACTATTAAAAGAATAACATTCGCATCTAGATCCATCTGTATTCGTGTTCTCCAATCGACTAGTGAAGGAGTTGCTTCTTTCTTATTAAANTCACAGGATCTGGTACCACAACTGACTCCCTGGAGCAAGCGCAACACAATGCCGTGAGTCTCAATCCAGTGAAACAAGTACTAAGCATATTAGCAACCTTGAAAAGATTGTACTTCCATTATTACGTGATAGCACGTAATACTAACTGCACTCCGTCGAGTTTCAAGTTTTATAAACGAGCTTTTTCACTGATTAAATTGGCTGATCCACCCAGTTCTTTGTGACATTCTTGCCGTGCAGCAGTCCTTTGTTCTCGCGTTTCAAAGTGTCTGCTAGCAAATGTGACAGTAGGTGCCGATTGAATCCTGAGAATCGATGCAAGCTTAATTACAGGTCATCACTCCGCAACTTTAGCTTTCGTTCGCCTATTCGGAGGAAGAAATTGTTTGTAGTGAACTTTCACATTTTTCCTGGTGATGTCCTTATTCATGTGGTTGATACAAGCGGGTCGTGCGGATTCCCTCGTTTCTCAACCGCTTGATCGTAGCTTACTGGTCCCAAGTCGATGATAACAAAATGAAGAAAATGGACTTGCGCTAACGTTGGACGATTCATGTATGAGTGTATAGCTTATGCATTAACGAGACGCCCTTTTTACATCATTGCACAACAGTCCTTAAAGTTCGCGAGTGAACCTAAAATAAAGGGATCCTCCACAGCTGTTTTAGAGAGCCGAAGGAGGAGGCGTCTAAAGGTGGCCTCCTTATGTCTGCATCGCACAGTTGCTACTATCTTTTGAGATAAAACGGGCACAAAGGATTTGTCCGTACAATAGCTACCTTCAGTGCAGGACAAGAGAGATGTAGCAAGGCGGCATTGGGTATGGCGGCTCTCTACGAGCATATAACATGTAACAGATTGTACATGTTGAATCTCTGGCACCGGAAGAATTAGCCACACATATTTATAAATAGTCCCAACATGTTTCCTCTACACATGTTAAGGCTTATGTACATGTATCGTTATTAGAGCAAGTGGTACTAAGGGTTCAGCAAAATGTATCTCAATGTAATTTTAAGGGGGATAGGCATGAAAGCATGTGAATTTTTGCGTATCGTGATGTACTCACAGTCCCTAATTAACATAGGTTTACAAAACCTCAAAAACAAAAAAAATTGTCACATTCATTCTATATGGCCCATGGGCTTGACATAGGCAGAGGGTAGGAGCTTCACTTTTTGCTTAGCCCAATCGTCTCTCTCATCGAGTAAATGATGCTCCGCAGGAAATTCAAAAACGAGCAGAGTGTAGACATTCGCCGTGGGAAAACGCATTTTCATCGCAGAAAATTCTGCTCCGTCATTTTACATTTGTCAATTACATTCATGCAATTGCCGTGTTACTTTTGTTGCCGGTGGTTTCATTATTGTTATACTCAAAAACTTGATTGCCATCGTTTTTCATATCAGATTTTACAGTTTGAAGGAAATTTTAGCTCCACTACTGCTGTCAATTGGACCTCAGCTACAGCAAGCCATGGTAAGTCTCCCGTTTTCTCACTAGAATCTCACAGCAATTTCTGTTGTACCTAAATTTGTTAGTGCTAAGGGTAATTACTTAAGATGCGGAATTGGCTCATTGCTGATCGAAATTTAATTACTACAGGCACGTAGGTATGATACCCGGACCACGATCTTCTCTCCAGAAGGTAAATTCATTTGATGCTTCTTAAAACTGAAATACTAAATGTAAATGCTCACTCAAGTTTGGAATCATTGACGAAGCTGGTTAAAATTTAAACGTCTTTACTTCGTATTTATCAGGTCGTTTGTACCAAGTGGAATATGCGATGGAAGCAATTGGTCACGCTGGCACTTGTTTGGGAATTCTTTGCAGAGGATGGGGTCATTTTAGCAGCTGAAAAGAAGAATACCAATGTTCTTTTGGATGATGGAGAATATTTTTCCGATAAGATCTACAAGTTGTATGAGTAGGTGTTGAATCAGAAAATTTTGTTATTATTATTTGAAAATTATTTGCTTCAGGTTGCATTGTGTCCTCATGTTGATGAGAATTTTTTTTTTCTTCCAGTGACATGGTATGCAGCGTAGCGGGTATTACATCCGATGCCAATGTTTTGACGGAGGAGTTGCGTTTGATTGCTCAGCGATACTACTTATCAGTATGGCGAACCAATGCCTTGTGAACAGTTAGTCGCTTGGCTTTGCGATGTCAAGCAAGCCTACACGCAGTACGGAGGTAAGTCAGTCAATGCATGAGTGAAAAAACAAATAGCCGAAACCTTGGCCTTGAGCACTGAAGATTTAGCTAAAGTGAACCAGCAGATTGCTCCTCCAAATCACTGTGTTACGTCGACAACATACTATAAGTAATTGCGTTGTTTCAGGAAAGAGACCATTCGGTGTAAGCATTCTTTACATGGGATGGGACAAACATTATGGTTTTCAGCTGTATCAATCGGATCCCAGTGGAAATTATGGTGGCTGGAAGGCCACATGTATCGGCAACAATAGCAATGTAAGTTAATGTTTTCCTTCAGGAAGAATCTACATAAAAAATAACCATGAATTCTTAAACTGATTGTTGTTTAACAGGCTGCCATTTCTATGCTGAAGCAAGAATACAAAGAAGCAATGAAATTGGAGGAGGCAAAAGCTTTGGTCATCAAAATTCTGAGCAAAACTCTGGATACTACGAAACTTAGCCCCGAGAAATGTAAGTCTCTCACGTTTGATAACGGTTGCTTAAGGTTTGATAATGTTAATTAGAAACACACATGTGATAATCTTGCTAATCTATTCCAGTGGAAGTTGCTACTTTGACAAGAAAGCCTGATCCGTTTGATCCATCCAAGGGAAAAACTGTGATGACAGTTTTACAAGCTGCAGAACTAACGAAGCTGATAGAAGAGCACGAAAAATTGGAAAAAGAAGAAGAAGCGCGCAAGAAGCGTGAAGCTGAAGCTAAAATGTCAACCTCGTAAAGCTATTCCATTTTGTTGAACCTTCATTTCTGAAGGTACCTTGCCTTCCCTCCAATGGAAGCGTTTGATGGAATCGATTATGTTATCTTTCTTATTGAAGTAAAGGATGGGTCTCTCCGTAAGTTTTTCCGAACATCATTAGTGGATGTTGAAAAAATTTTTTGAATTCATTGAACTTCATTGCATTGAATTGGCCGAAATTGATTTATTACGCGTCATTTTTACGTAGAAAAAGTTAAAAGCGTGTGATTCGTATTGGAAAGTTTTCTGACTTGAAAAACTCATTAGCGAAAATCACGATCAAGTTGACTTCGAATTCTGCAAAGGATAAAGTATTTCTGAAGGTACCTTGCCTTCCCTCCAATGGAAGCGTTTGATGGAATCGATTATGTTATCTTTCTTATTGAAGTAAAGGATGGGTCTCTCCGTAAGTTTTTGCGAACATCATTAGTGGTTGTTGAAAAAATTTTTTGCATTCATTGAACCCTATGGCATTTAATCGGCCGAAATTTATTTATTACGCGTCATTTTTACGTAGAAAAGAGTTAAAAGCGTGTGATTCGTATTGGAAAGTTTTCTGACTTGAAAAACTCATTAGCGAAAATCACGATCAAGTTGACTTCGAATTCTGCAAAGGATAAAGCATCAGATATGTATTTCAGATTACATGAACCAGACCTTCAGCTAAACCTTACCTTAGGTGAGGAGCATCTTACCTATCTTAAAATTTGTTGTCAGCAGTGTAGGACAACAAAACAGTCTTGGAAATATCATGAAGATAGGAATTGGCATGCCTTTGCAAATGTTGCCGTCTCCAATCTGTATCGTTTGAATCTCCGAAGCTATACGCCAAATCAAAGAAACCAGTGATCCACTTAATTTCCACTCTCCTCACAGCTACAGCTAATGTTTTTAAAACTCAAACTATAGAATTTGACCAGGAGCAAGCTTACCGTCCTTAGCATATCCTTCGGCACATCCACAAGTTTCTACCCGTATCAGCTGTATTTCAATGGACTTTATCGGGAATTCACTCTTATCCACAATTATTTCACCAGAAAATGGCTTCGTTATTGGGAATGACAACGAATCCAAGTGACCATGCGCACGGAAAAACCCAATTTTACTTCCAGATTCACTTTGCATCTCAAACTCGACTCTTTTCAGCTCAGCTGGCTGAAGCAATTCTGGGGGCACTGTAGAAGTCAATGACTTGGGACCTCCAAACGGTGCGTATTCCACCATGAACTCCACAATTTTAGACATGGAGCTGCCAATCAAGAAGGATCGCTTGATTTCGCATTTCAAGCTGTATTGAATATTGATGTAAACTCCGTGGTATGTTTCATATAAGACTCTGTTGTTCCTAGCACGGAGTGGGAACTCAAAAGGAATTTCTGCGCTTCCACTGGATAGTTTTCCTGCATTTACGAGGTCAACTTGATACGACAAAAGCTGAATTGGCTATAAACAGAAACGTATCGTATCATTGCAATATTACTAAAAGTAGCATTATACAAGTGAATCCTATCATTCTGTAGCGCCCTTGATGCATCCATGTCTCGTTAATTTACCTTAACAGATTGATAAAAGGCTTCAAAAAGTCCGACAGTTTTGGAACTTAGCTGCAAAATTCAGAAGGTGAATTTAATTCAATAAACGTGAAAAACTCCGTGAGAGCTGACTTACAAACGATGTTACGATGAATGTCAATGACAAAATTCGTTATTCTTTCCTACCTGCAATGTGACTTGACCCTCCATGGCAAGTACGATTCCATCATGTTTAATATCAGTTGTGGATTGGACGAGGATAGTTCCTTTAATAATATCCTACAACGAATCGAGACGATAATCTTTTGATTCAATTTAAATGTAATTACTTTAGTTGTTGTCAAGGACGGGGCGATTACTATAACTTACGTTTTCAGAATAAACCTTGTTGTAGCGCTGAAGCTTGATATCTAATGTGGCTCCCATGCTGCCAGTTGTGAAGTAACAGTTACCTTTAACTCAATCAACAAAAGTCCTTTAGGAGCCTTGGAGACACTTCAGGAGGCGTAATTTTGCCAGTTTGGATTCAACTTTTCAGTTAATTACCACGGCACAACGTGACTGGCAACTCGAAAATAGCGTTAGCCCTTCCCTTCCTGCTTGCATATCAACTTGCTAGTGACTTTTACAGCATACAAACACCATGTCCAATGAAATCAACCATTCAAATGACTTAACAGAGGCCACAGTTGTAGGAAAAGGTCTAAAAGTGCAACATGCAAGGAAAAATTGCTAATTCTATCTGTCGGACTTCCCGCCGAAGAAGCTGTCAGGAAAGCGTAGTATGCATCAAAGCACTCATATCCGACTCTATTCGCAGTAGTTAATGTTGATTGTGTACTTAAATGCACTTAAAGTGTTACATCATGAGCATGTCTTCTTACATTACCAGTTGTTCTACCAGGCAACAGCTTTACATTTCTAATGTTTTCTCAAATTGAACCTTAAGGAAAATTTCTCCTAAAGTGAGAAGTAAGCATCAATCACAGGACAGATAGATGGCGCAAGTGTAGCGTTTGCGGTTTTGTGGGATTTCTTTCAAGAACTAGCTTGCATCATAGGATTTAACCGCAATTAAAGCTATGAATTCCAATAAATAATTATTGTATCCTTTACTTGGCAAACCTGGTTAGCAAGAATTAGATCGTTTAACTCTACAAATGAATGACTCTCCTCATAGTAAAGGCTATTGAAGCTACTGGTGAGGGAACAAAAGTTTGTTGACGTTTTCTGCGGAAATGTTCCATTATGAATCACAATGTCTTGATAACATCAGCAGTAAAGAGGATGTTTGCTGGATGGGCAGCAATTCAAAACACGTTTTCGCACCGAAGGTCAATCGGCCATAATTAGCAGCAACTTGCGCAATTTTTTTGCAATAATCTATGCGGATATCAACTGTGCATGGCAAAAGAAGTCCATGTTTGATTCCTGCTAAAGATTAGAGAATCTCGAATAAGTTTGTTCTCAGGAACTCAATTCATTTCATCATTTGGATAAAAAGTTTTCATGTTGCTCAAAACCCTATTAATGCAATCGACTTTTACTTAAAAGGACGCATTCAATAAATTCTCCCGATAACGACATCAATTAAACGTTGTAACTCTATAACTGCTAAAGGTCGAAGTTCAATTAGAATACAGATAACCTCTAAACACTGAAGGGCGAATGTGTGCTTAACATGGAATTCGCAGTAACTTGCACAGACAACGCGTTGTATAGAATTATCGTTACCCCAAACTGTACTTTTTTGAGCATGTCTGTATGATCAGAAATCTAGAATCGCTTACGTCGCACTTACCTCAAATATGCGGAGAGACGTCGGGTCATATTTTTGATCCTGTGAAAGGTTTTTCTTGCAAAAATTCTCTACGTTGATCAAATAAAAGCTCGTGTACTCAACGCATACCGTCATGGACATTCTTCAACCTGTGAACTAGTCACAACCCCAAACTAATTCCTGTAGCCATTTCTTCAAAGACAACGCATTAGAAAAGAAACTGCGAGATTCGCCACAAAGTTTTCAAAATGCGTCCCTACTTGCATTTTCTACTACTACTCGGCGTAAGTTGGATGGTTTCCCCCGTGACCGCAGACTATACGTGGAACGACGGTGAGAAATCTTATGTTGAATAACAATTCGTTTTCAAAAAGAGTATATTTTTTGCTGCTCTGTCTTGGGTCTTGTTTGGGCCTTGTGTCAACTGCTTGACATGGTTTTCATTTTCCCAATTCGCAGTTTGTGAAACCGATAGAATTTCATTGACTGACGGCGAAGTACAAATTTTAACGTAAGTCTTGTTTTACAAATGCTGAGATTCTGACTCGTTTGACTTATAATTTAGGAATAAATAAGTGCCTAGGAGCATAATTTCCATGTCTTCAGGGAGCTACAGCATATGGCCCAAAGCTTTGAAAAGCTCATGATTTGCTTGTAGTGTGAACATGAAATACAAAATTTTTCCAGTGTACCAGGCTTTCCGTCATCCGGTAGTAGCTCGAGCTCATATACCAACTGCAGGGTGTTGGCTACTGCGAGACCAGATCAGAAGATTCGCGTAAAGTTTCATTATTTTAGTACGGAGTCATGTTGCGATTACTTACGCATTTACGAAGGGAATGCCATATCCGGGACGCCACTTCTGGAAAGGAGTGGTACGTCAGTGCCAAGCAGTGTGACCTCCACTGGAAACATACTTGCGTTTTGGTGGTCTAACGACGGTTGGAGTAATGGCAATGGGTTTTTGATCAGTTTACAAGCAATTTCTGATCTTGAAGGTGAGACTGCGTCTGTGTAATTATTGTAAGCTGCTGTTTGAAACTCAACTCGGTCTATCTATTTAATCCAAGTCGCACTGAGCGTATCACATTATTCATCAAGGTGGACTCATGATGTCCTAAGATTAGAGCTTGAATACATTCCACGTTGATAATCTTCATACGGGTTGTGGTCACAGATAATCCCGCTACAAATGTGACGAACAGCATTTCGGAACTGAAAGCAGAAATGCAGGAAAAGATGGAATCTTTCTCAATGCAACTGAACACTACTCTCAGTGGCCTCAAGTCCATGGAACGCGACACTGTTTCCAAGGCAGATTTAGCAGAAGCCCTGGTAGCCATGTATGACAGGATAAGGACGAAGATGAGCGTATCCACAAAGAAAATCATCGACGCTTTGCCCAAGTGTTCGCCATAATGAAGTAGGCTTTGCATTGAACCTGGCCATACCTATGGTCAAAAATGAGACTGTACGATTGTTTTGATGCTAGTCGAAGTGTTTGTTGTGATGAACCAGAAATAACACCTACAACTTAAGCTAGACTTCTGTTTAAGAAGTCTTTCGTTTAAGTGGCTAACGTCACACAATAGAAGTCTACCACTGCTATCCATTATTCGCTACCTCATGTGATTTTTCAACTACATATACGGTCATAATAAACATGTTCATTTTGAAACTTTGAAGATCATGCTATTTTATGGCAAAATTACAAAAAATAAAGCTTTCCATTGAAAGTTTGTGCTTCCTAGCTAGTGTGTTGTGCATAGAACGCTAAAAATAAAAAACACGATCCTTGCAATGGTTCTAGCCCTTGGACCGGTCCAAAGCGGTTTGCTACAGTCTCTTAGACTGGAATGAGGTTGAGTCGCGGTCCAAGGCGTTTTGTGGTTGTTTATGAACTAAAAGCGGAATTAAGAGATTAAAGAAGGAAGGTCTTCAGCCAGTTTGGAGAAAGCGCGTCCTTGCGGATTAATCCGGACCGGGATGAATACATGGCCGCCAAAGGATATTTGGTTCATGATCCACGCAGGCCTTTTCTTGGCGGCTCGTTGCCCAACTATCGGCGATCCGAAAACATTATGATTCTTCCGCATTGTTGGCTGGGAAAACATTTACTCGGATTATCCTATGTGTGAACTGAGCCATGAGACAGTGCGACAGACAGTGTAATTAGGAGCCAAGATAATCGTTTTGGTCGTGACCAAGATTGAAGTGAGGAGTGCGATCTTGAACTGAATTAAGGAATACATGATACTCTGCATGCTAACATCTTCATCTTAAAGATGTTGGTGCGGTGTAGACAGACATGGACTAAAACAAGTAAGTTCTTGAGTAAGTTTCTTCAATCTACCGGTCCGAAGGATACTTGTGGTCAGGAAAAGAGCATAGGCGACAGCTTTTAATCCCATTTTGTCATTTCTACAGACCTTTAAAGCGTGCAACTGCAAATGGCATTCGTCCTTTGCAGAGTATTGTGCATAAATATGCGAGCTGAAGAACTTTCGCAGGGCAGTATTGCTCTAGCCGGTATTTCGCCGGCCATGTCTCTTAAGAGCAGACCATAATCCTGTTACATGAATGAACAAACTACTCAATTCATTCATGCTTGTGCTAATGGTAATCCGCTTTTACTTTATGCATATTCTTCACCTAACGACAGCTCATACTACACTCCAGCTCCAGGTCAACTGCCATAGATGTGCTTTTCAAGTTAGGGTCCATTGTTCCGTGACGCCATTTCGGACTAAGCTCCACTCATATTTGTAGAACCTAATAACTGGAGCTGAATAATCAGTCCGAACTATAGAGGATACCGTTATTCCATACTTATGAGGACACGATTTGTGTTGCTATAGCAACGATTGTACATGTATCGCGGTGTTAACAAGTTGCTTAGCCGACAGACAGACGTATTACCAGGTGGCAAACCAAATTTAGCTTGAGCGCCAAATTGAGATGAGGCCTCGGAAAAAACTGATGTTTGATGCTGCCACAGTGGATTGTTATCGGAGCAAAATTTCTTGCAAATTTGTGTCTGATTTTCGGTCCAGCGGTACCTTACTTGCTTCAATATAGTGAGACGCTTCGGAGCCGCAGCACACAAGGGTTCTCTTCAGCGATATGTGCTCTGATCATCTTCAGCAACGTTTTGCGGATAAGTTACTGGTACTTTCTTCCTCAGCACTAAACATACACCAGAGTTTAATTGCGATCAAATGACGTTTCTGTTCCTAGCCATGTTATCCAGGTTCTAATTTCAATCTTCATTCACGAATTCTACAGGGTGGCCAGACCATTCGACAATGCCCTCTGTTTACAAAGCGTGGTGATGATCCTTGCCATGATTTTGTTGCTGGATGTGCATATTATAGTTTGCCAGGAAAATGAAGTGCCAGGATGGGATCAAACTCTAAACTTTTACTGTGGGCAAAACATAAACCATTATATTATAAATTAACGCAGTCACAAGCTCAACAAAAAAGCCTCTGCAGCGTACAACTTTTGTTTCAATGCCTTTTGTTAACATTTCCAGCTCTGAATCCCAAAAACTTTTGGGAATGGACCGACATCTTGTCTTATGTCCAGGCCATTGTATGCATCCAACTCTTCGGAATTT
>VRMD01002832.1:0-12252 GCA_009872375.1 Sminthurides bifidus | reverse complement strand
TTTTCATGTGATTCGACTACATATGTCCGTGGATGCGACAATCAGTGTAACCGGAGAAGCTGTATGGGTGGCAATGGCAGTTATTGTTGTATTGGGTCGTAAACTTGGAAACGAGATGAAACAGAAGAGTGGGATGGAGGATGTGACATGAAATTCATCACTGCATATCTCATCATGGCATGTCAACAGTCTCGTGTATCGTTAGCCCGGATTAAGCACTATCTAATAAGTCGGAAATTGGATTGTTATTATCACGTACATGCGTCCCGGTGTTAGTGGTTTTGGCGAAATTGCAAAGTGATATCAGATACTATTTTTCTGGCTTCCAGTAGAAGAAGATGGAGCTCAGTGGAGGATTTTTGTGTAACAGTTAATTAATGTGTGTTTACATCCTGTTCTTACAGCTAATCATGCCAACTTTAGAGCCAAATGGGAACGATGAGGAGCCGGCGAATGAGGATTCCAACGATCGTGCAGTCCCAGCTCCAGGGTCTGGAGCATCAAACACGTACGTTTCAGAATTCATTTCAGCATGTAAATGTAATCTGCATGAGCGGATCACCACTCGCAAAATCACTCCTGCACATCAGCATCAGCTGACTTTAGCAAAGTGTTGATAAGCATTTGCTAATAACTAACAATGATAGAGTGTTTATTTGACCTGAGCATGAAGCGGTAGACATGATAATGGTATTGTAGTACACAAAAGTGAGCTGTGTGGTGGACAAAGTTGAGGTGTTGTGTAAGGGAGCGATTCCCTTTTATCTTGACAATCCAACGAGCAAGAGGTCATGTAATCATAGACCGAGAAGTTGTACAACATTCACCAGTAGAGATCCGTTTTGCAAATTGCAAACTGCTTTGTTGCACTTTTACTTTACTAAAAGGTATTGTGTGTGTGTGAGGCAGAAACGCGAATCTTGAATTCCTGATGTCTATACTGCTTCGTGACTCACTCTTGTCTTGCCTCACTCAGTCAGCATCAGCATGATGTCCAACTCGCATGTGCTCAAATTCTTGCAGTAGCCCATGCATGCTCATGCACTAGTCATTTGCGAAATTCCGATTTTATGAATTCAAATCTCTAATATTAGCAGTCCCACGCGACCATTGACTACCAGCTTTACGCTAACGCGAAAAAGAAAAGTGGAGCTGTCTTCTGTGTCCACACTCTTTGGGCGATTCGCCTCTTCTCACGGGTGGAAGGAAAGATTCAGTATTAAGTGAACAGTGCCTTGCTACAGGTAAGAAATCTTCTGTCAATCTTCTCTAGACGTTATTGTACGTTAATTGCCGCACCGGTTCTTTCCTTTGTCAAAATCGGACAACACTTCATGCGCTTAGACGCGTGTCCAGAAGATGGACTTTTGACCTTACATCCCACAAAGCTTACTCCTCTCAGTTATTGAAAAAGTTTCACTCCAAGCTCCCAAAAAACGTTAGGGTCGCTGTGGCAACGCTTTCATGCGTTGCCGTTGCCTATTGCTTTGAGAGGCATGAAACGGTGAGAAGATTCTCGTGTAGGATGAGATGCTAGAGTTACTTCCCCATATAGTTTAGTCCTTTTTGTCTTAAGCCTTATAGTATCAAGAGTAGTAGTCATTTTGGTTTTTCAAGTATAATTTATGAGTTATTTTGAATGTATATCAGGGCCCATTTTGAGATATCAATATGCGCTTGTAAATATCCTTACGCATTTATCAGCATGGCTGATGTTTTTGAAGCAAATTAGTGACTAAATTGAATAGCTTAACGTAGACGGCATAACGTTGTTTTGAGAGCGATTGATAACTATTGCCTACTGCCAGTAACGTTTCAAAATGGAGGATAGAAGAAGTGGAGTTTCCAAAATAGAATATGAGCAGTGTTTTTGTATTTTGATTGGACTTTTACTCGGACTATCGTATGTCCTTTTTTCTAACAAGAGGCATAAAATTAAAACTGGTCAGTTCGGTTTAGGTGTTGAGCAATGGACAATTGTATTTGTCGTAAAACTTGTGGTTTTTTTTTGTAAATAACCCGATGTTTGTCTCTCAGGTGAAGGTTCTCCATACGGTTCGACTTTTGGAACACCACGGAGGTACAACTCCGTCTCGGATGTCCCCATTACCGACTGCAATGTGCTCAGAAAGGTCGCGAGCCTTACCAAGGCTGAACAAATTCAGCAGTTCACACCCCCTAAGTCAGCCGTGTCAAAGCCGAAGTACCTTCCTGAAAAGCTCGAGTTTCGAATGTACGAAAAGTTTGAGGGTCAAATGCTCATTAATTGGTTTGTGTCATCATTTCAAGAAGGGCACTACCTTCGAGATCTCGTCGCTCCTCAGGATTTGAAGATCTTGGCTACACAGTTCTGTACACTGCTTCTGGCTGCTGGCGTCCTAAAGCAGATAGAAGACAGTGACACCATACCGCTGGATTCCATTTTCCGGGTAAGTGCGGCCAGGCTAGGGACCTACCTGTGAGTGTCAACTTGGCCTTGAGTTTTTCTCAGTCGTATTTTGAAGTTTCTAACACAGGGACTAACTCTTCTCTCCAGGCTGATCTCATGTACTACTGGACGCATTCAGAATCTCCAGCAGTTTCATGTCAAGTGCCAGGAAAACTTCCTCCTGTGTCATGGCCGCCTACACAAGATGCCGTACCTGTCGTGAGAAATGGGGCAAAGTACACAGAAGCTGGTAAGACTTGATCTTTCCCTGCTCTGTCTAGTGTGTCAGAGGGATGAGCTATAAAATTCCATTTCAATCAACTAAACAAATGTATAACATAACATTTAGCATGAGAAATTCTTGCTGTTTGTTTCGGCAAATCTACTCTTTCTGACCTAACACACTAAACTAACTGTAAACTATGCGGGTGGATTGGTGGTCTCATGGCTGGTGGGTTATATTATGGCTTGTTACAGCAGAAGGAGGTGCTGATTTTTCGGTGGGACACAGTGCTGCAGGGTCAGAGTGTAGTAGCCGAACTCTCTCACCTGAGCATTTACCTCCGGTTGGAACTGTTCCTAAGACTGTGAGTCATTTTGAGAGTGAGATTGATTTAACTCGGGTGGCTGACAAAGTTTCTGGCACGATTGCTACTGCTACTAATAGTCAATCTCAGGAATCCAGTCCAGGTCGGTGAATGGGACTAACACTTTTGTTTACGTAGGAGTTGGACTAACTGTACATACTTTAATGAATCACCTTTTTAAAGCATGCTGGGATGATCAAGGAAGACGTGCTGTCTGAACTGGTCTTCATCGGGTTACAGGGCTAATGTTTCTACTTGTGGTGATACAGAGTTTCAAACAGCTGTTATGGGGTTGAAAAAAGAACACAAGCATATACTGGAGAAAAAGGAGGCAGAACATGCCGTTCAAGTTTTTTCTGTTCGCGGCGAGTCTGCTGAATTGGTTGAAAAGTATGTCAAGAGGATTACGGAATTGGAACGAGAGATTGAGAAATTGCGAACCATCAATGACATTAATGTAAGTCAGAGCTGAAGCAAGTCATCTTGATATGCATGGCGAAGATTTGCCTTTTCGTCTTGTGTACCCGCGGCAAAAATTTCTTCAAATCAGGATGCTCAAATCAGAAATAATAACAGGAGCATTGGTAATACTTACAGGCTCTTGCCGCAAAAGCACAACTCGACTTCAGCTCTCCTAGTGCTGACGGTACGATTTCTGCGGACCCAGCGGGTAAATTTCCGGCTTCTGCTGGAGACGCTGCTATCAGCGACAAGGCTGACGGAAATCGGTCGCGAGAATCATCGCAAAATCTAGTCACAAGTGCGCCACCGCCACCTCCGCCTCCATTACCTGATGCACCCTACTCGTCTGCACCGCCTCCTCCACCAATGCCTGGGCAGGCAGCTCCTCCACCACCTCCGATGCCGGGTGAAAATTTTGCACCACCACCTCCACCTTTGCCAGGAATGTTTGCACCTCCACCTCCACCCATGCCAGGAATGTTTCCTCCTCCACCACCTCCAATGCCCGGCATGTTTGCGCCGCCAGCACCCCCAATGCCTGGCCAAGCTGGTCCTCCACCACCACCTCCAATGCCAGGAATGATGGGACCTCCTCCACCGCCCATGCCCGGCGGACCTCCTCCACCACCAATGCCAGGAATGATGGGACCACCTCCACCACCCATGCCTGGCGGTCCTCCTCCACCTCCATTCCCAGGAGGAGTCTCTGGAGGGCCTCCGCCACCACCACCGATGGGTGGACCGAGGCCATTTCCTGCTCCTCCGCCTGGTGGCTGGGCGATGCAACGACCAGGTAGTTACTTCATTGGCAAATATCAAACATTGAAACGCTTGGAGACATCAATAAAACATAATAAAGATTGAACAGACTAATACCCTGATAATGTCTTCACAGAGTCGAGGAAAAAGCCTATAAGTCCGAAAGTGCCTATGAAACCGCTGTACTGGACGCGCATCCAATGCCAAGCTCCAATCGCTCCTGCTGTTCAACCTGTTCCTACCCCGGAAAAGTAAGGATCTTGTGTTTCATAAAATAGTGCTTTTTTAACCATATCAGTTTTGATTAACTCTCAAAGTTTGGTTTGCATTCATCTTACTCTCTTTGTTGTAGGGAGCCCGAAACCCAGTCCAAAAAGAATTCCAAGCTGTGGGAAACCCTTGAGGAATTACCCGTTGAAAGTTGGGATGACTTCTACGACGCTATTCTCGAGACAAGTAGTAGCTGCTAAACCAAAGAAAGTTGTTGAAGAAAAGCCTGTTAAAGTGCAGGCTATGAAAATATTGGACAGCAAACGATCCCAGAATGTAGGCATTCTGGTCAAGAGTTTGAACCTGGACATTCAAACTGTCGAAAATGGTACGTTGGTAATGATGGTAACTAGTGATGGACCCAAACCAATTCTATGGCTTATTCGCATTATTACTACATGCGGCAATACGTTGTTATCATTCATTGGTTTCAGCTATCTTCGAATTCGACCTCAACCTCCTAAATCTAGAAACTTTGGAAAAAATTTACGAAAGTGTAAGAAAACTTCTATCGCTTTTTTTCTAGCCTTGAGAGGCGTGTATGTCTTACCGGATGGATTTTTATGATAAAGTGTAAAGAAAACGATATGTTAAAACGTTTTTAGCGTCCGACAAAAGACGAGGAAATGATGCTTCGGGACCACGTGCAATCATGCCCTGATATACCTCTAGACAAACCAGACCAGTTCCTATATGATTTATCATGCATTCCACATTATCAAGATCGGATTATATGCTTAACATTCCAAAGCTCGTTTTTCGAATCGCTGTCAATCATTGAGGCTAAGCTCAGCAATTTACGGCTAATTTGTGAGCAGCTGATGTCTTCCAAAGAGTTGCAACGTGTTTTTGCTTTTAATCTTAACTTACGGAAACTACATGAACGGTGGAAATCGGGATAGGGGCCAAGCAGACGGCTTTACTCTTGACATCTTACCCAAATTGAAAGATGTGAAAAGCACAGATAATTCCTATACCTTCTTGCATTTTATTGTGACAACTTACATCAAGGTGAGCCAAGGTTTCCGCATGTGTACAGAGAGTTTAGTTGACCTCTTGACCTGCATTAGGTACGTACATCTTGATCAAGTTTACCAATTAAAACAAAATTCTTTAATTTCAGAGGTATGATGAGGACAAAGGCACGTCGGATGCGAAACTGCCAGTGCCGTGAATCAAGTGATGTTGAGCGGGCTACAACGCTAAAATTTGATGAGATTCAAGCGGACTTGAAGAAATTGAACCATGATCTAGTCGGTGCGTTTCGAAATTTCATTACATTAGTCTTGTTAGATTTCCTTACGTATTCCATATTGAGCGTCACTATTTCACTGCTTCATTTTGTAACATAGGGTGCGAAAATCGGACGGAAAAAGTTATCAAAGAATCTAAGGAAGAGCACCTCGAACCATTCAAGACGAAAATGGAACACTTTTTGGGGCAGGGTGAGAATAGATTGTGTTAATGATAGGTCTTTGAAGCTCAGAAGATTAAATTATCCTGTTAAATAGCTTATGGTGACATAAAATAATAGATTTGTTTGAATTTATGAAGATCTGAATTTCCTCCTGTTTCTTTGCAGCTAAGAAGAAAATATCTGACATAGATGAAAACTTAGAAATAGGAAAAAACACGTAAGTTCAAGATCAACCTTACGTTTTTATGTGTTTAATAGCTCGGCTGTATCAAGTATGCAATTATGTGACTTTTTGGTGTAATACTGTCATATAAACTCAACCATAACTGTATGAAATCTTCCACTTTTTATAGGTTCGTGATAACAATGAAGTACTTCGATTACGCTCCGAAGAAGAAGGGCGGAGAGGAACCATCACCTGAAGACTTTTTCACCGTTTGGGTGCCGTTTTGTAGAGATTTTAAAGAGATTTGGAAAAATGAACAGCAAAAAATACTCAAATCGATGCGCAAGGAAGCGGAAAACATAGTGAAGCAGAAACAGAGCAGCTTACGAACTATGGTGATAAAGAAGCGAGTGGGTGGACTTGTAAGTAGCTTATCCTGACCTGACTACTTTTCAGCAGCATGTCTATTATGGAACATTATTCCAGCTTTTTTCATTCGCAGAAAGACAAGTTTTGCAAGAAGGATAAAAACGCACCGAAAGAATAAGTCAGAACAGGCCAATCTTGAGATTCAATGCCAATCGCGAAGTCCACCAGATGAGATGTCCTTATTGATTTCGTCGTTACCTCCCAATTTATTTATGTGGTTCGCACGCGTCGCAATGGCAATGATTTTGCATTGTGTTGTCAAAGTCTAATCATGTAGCGTAGCTCCGCCGGAGCTTTCAACCGATGTTGGAAAGCTTTAAGTCTAAATGAATTGGACATGTTTTAACCTTAGTCATACAAGGTCTCACTAAGTCATGTAAACACTTTGTTGCAAATTCCGATAATCATGGTATATTTATCGTATATGAAGTTTTTTTACGTTGAGTGTAAATAAAATTTTACGCGAGATTTTCTAATTGTCCAGTAACAATACTACAATACTTTCTTAGAGTGCGGTATAAACAGCTTACAGTACAAGGTAAGTAGATATATATAGAGGTTTAAGCGATCCATTGAAGCTACAGTAAGTGAAGCTTTTTCTTTAAATCTCAGACTCCCTTCAAACGTTGTTTAAGTGTGAATGTGACCTTCAAACATCTGAAGGTGTTGGATTGAAAGATGTTCGTCACTGCTGCAGCACAGCGAGTCACTCAACCTTTATTTCTAACTAATCACTATTCACATAAACATATCGTCAAATCCAGGGGGGCGCGGTTCATCTGGATTTGGAACGCTCCAGTTCGGATTCGGTCCCGCGGGGTTGGGATTGGGTGGTCCAAAAGGGTCAAACCGAGCTCCCGGCGGGACCGCTCCTGGGCTGTGAAAGTAGACATTTCGAACTTTTGTTAAAACAAACTAAAATAGATTCCTGCGGCAACCACAAGTCATGGAGCATTATACTAAAGCATTATACTAAGCATTAGCACTACAACAAAGTCTCAACTTACGGTAATCTACTGCCAGGACCCAAAGGCCTAGGGAAACGATAACCACGAGGATCAGCAATCATGCCTGAACCAAACCTCCCGGTAGGGTCTAAGTCTGAGCGACCTAATCCTCCCAATGGATTGCCACTGAAAAAAGTAAGACCGTGAGTTCCTCTGTTCACCTCACAAATATATACGAGTGGGACTTCAGTTTAAACTTACAAAGGACTGAATCCTCCTGGAGGGCTGGTACTTGGATTTGAAGGTCTAAAACCACCTGGTCCAAATGGACTCATTGGTCCTCTTGCAGGAAATCGATCATCACGAAGTGGGTTACTTCTTTCTCCAGAAGAGATTATGACGGATTGGCGCTCTTCTTCTTGTTTTCGGACACCTTCTGTTTTCACTTTATCTTCATACGGGCCCTGAATTGGAGGCAGACCAATGACTTTGAGACCAACTGGCTCCATCAATTCTGACCAAATCTGGTTCTCTAAAGCTTCAGCTTTGATATAAACATCCTGAGCGCTTGTTTCCTGACCACTGGTACGCACGCTTTTAGCGTTGATGAAATTACTGAGATGAAAAGTCGATGCCGCAGTCTTCGGGTCTGAACCAGAAGTACTTTCTCCTTCCGACCCTGATACACCTGGTTCTGAGCTGGTTTTAGAAACCGTCACAACTGCAGTATGCTCTTTCACAATTTCGATCACTTTCAATTGATAGATTACGTTTTCGTTTTGAGGATCTCCATAATCAAGTGTAAAAACAACTGAATCTGCTTTATCAGTTCCATCAGTCCAGCCGGTTGGCAATCTTTCTGTATATTGCTTCTCGTCTGTAGAGCCTGAACTTGATCCAGATATGCTAGAGAGTGGCAATCGAAGGCCTGCACGTACAATCGACCAATGAACCGCTAGAATCAAGGCACTAAGTGAAGTTTTTACATAATCCCTTTCCAATGAAAATAGCATCTCCAGACCGGCGGGTATTTTGCCTGACGACCGTGCATTGTCTTCCGCGGTTGAAGAGGGTACCTGGTTGGATGACATGGTTTATCTGTGACACAAAAAAAATAAAAAGAAAGTCTTCCTACAAAATAAACTGAATAAAGCTACTGATGCTTGTAAAATGCGCAACACTTCGAATCGGTCTTTAAGTTCATGCAATCGTGCAAAAAATACGAAATTTCACAAACTTCCATGATTCAGATTTTAGATGAATCCACCAGTTACTTACCGATCCAAGTTGTTGCACAGTCGAAACAATCCAGTATGTCGTCCTCTACTTGAAAACACTTAATCCACTTTAACTTCAATTAAAGTCATTAAGCTAGCTTCTGTACTCAAGCACTCAGCTTTAAAGTCTATTTAATAATGTCAAACTCTTACTGAAGGATCGATATCGGTACAGACAAAAGTGCGCAAAGCTATCAAAAATCACACAAAAGTTATATATATGGTTATATAAATGCTTGGTCATCCACGAATTAAAAGTGCGTAAAATCACCCCGCATTTTGCGTAACAATCCCTTGCCGCTGCAGCAAAAAATTTTGCTGCGCCGAAAGTTTTTATTTAATTACGTCTTTCCCGCGGTTGGACTGTCATACTATGTTTTCATTGGATCAAGTGACGGACACGTGTCATAATTATTGTTATTCTATTTTAGGTATATGAAGAGGGTTTGCGACAAAAGGTTGAAGAAGGTTATAACTTTTAGTTATATTCTGTGAATTCAGGTTTTGGAATTTTTACCAGTCATCGGAAATTCAAAGCTTCCAAAGTTGATAACTGTAAACAGTGAAAATTTGTAAGAAGCAGTATGGTTGATATTGGCTATGGCAATTTTCAGGTGATATCAAGCTAACAAGGTTGAGTAAATGTTGTACAATATGCCCAGTGATTAACTACCATCCAGTTAGGATCATGTTCCTTTGATGGCTCTTTGATCGTGGTTGAAGGCCAGCTTTAACTTTTTGAGTCGGTATGTTTCTGTGGTCACGTCAACGGCTCGTTCGTTAGCGACCTTTTGATTGCTTTTGATGTTTATTTCTTGTACGTGATTAGATGCTATCGCTGGACTGCTTTTGCCTTTGCATTGCAGCGCTGAGGTTTGATTAGATCCAGCATTCAAGCGTATCGAAGCACAGTACAATTCACAAGTGTCTAATACGTGACGTGTCATTTACCGGTAGACATCCGCTTAAATGTGAGTTACCGAGCCGTATTTGTATCGCCTGCGTGATAATTTTGATGGCGACAATGACGAAAACACCACCATGAGTTCTTGGGGGGAAGGTGCACTGGCTAAAGACGATTTAGCTCAAGAAGAGAGTTCTGATGACTCCACTACTTCCTTTAGCAGCTCAGCGTTTTCAAGATTTGGTTCATCCGAAGATTCGTCATCCTCTCCCAGTACGCGACATTCGCAAAACCCGCAACGAATGCCATATTCTTCACCTGACGGACGGAAAAGTACCTCGTTCAGCTCATCGGGAGAGGATTTAACTATACTCAACAAAGAATTGAAATTACACTTGTTTGGTTTTCAAAAATTGAACCAAGGCAATTTGTCTTTTGGGCGAAAGTTGCAGTTAGCCACGCAGCAGCTTCTGCGACCGTTTAAGCTGTTGGCTACGAACAAATATTTGTTCAAACTCCGCAAGTATAGTACAGAGCCACTAGTCAGTACATGTGCAACATTCAACCGACAAAAGAGAGAATCGCAGAAGCCAAGAAACAGCTTTTTTCCTGGAAATTCAAGAATCTTGAGCAAGATGTATAATTTTTCTATTAAGTATCACGTCGAAATCTGCATAATTTTGTTTCTCCTCGCAAGTGGGATGCCATTTTTACGGTCAAAGTAAGTTTACTCTATTTGAATGCCAACAGTTTGAAGTGTTTGAATAACTTGTGTGTGAAGAAAGAATGAATATACTAAACTGTTTGGATCTGAACTGCTTGGTAGACCTCTGAAGACAAGGAATGTTAAATCACCGGCTCCCTTTTTTGATGTCTCTAAGCCAGGCTTTGATGACTTGGTGGAGGACCATTACAGAGGAGATTATGTGGAACTGGTCCAAACGAAAATACCAAAAACGCCTTCTTTCGTGTTCTACTACGCACCTTGGGACTCGGAATGCTTAGTTGCAAAATCAGTTTTTCTAGAAGTTGCGAGGCATTTTCGGCACAAGTTTGGGGATCAAATCAAGTTTTATGCAGTTAATTGTTGGTGGCCTGAAGGACAATGCCGACGCAACTACAAAAATCTTTCTCATTATCCAATTTTTGTTGCGCATAGCAATGGTGCTGGAGTGAGTTCCAACGGATTTCTTACTAATGTTAATGTTACCATTCTATCTTAAGCTTGATAGATTTCGCTTACACATTTCTGGTATTACTTCTATAGGGAATAATCTATAATGGTCCCATACGTGTAGAACTAATGGTTCGATTTATCAATCTTGTTTTGTTCCCGCTTACGCGGATCGACACTGAGGAAGAACTGTGGGGATTTAGAGCTCAACACGACGTAAGTAGTGAATGTAATGACGAGCAAGATTCCGAGATATTCTCGACATTGCCTCTGAGTCTGAGAATATTAATTCTGACAGTGATTGTGAAGTTATATAACTTATTTTAACGTAGGCTGTGATGTTGGCCTACTTCAACTTCAGTACGCCTTCTGCTGCCCATTCTTATAATATCTACTTACAAATGGCTTTACGCCACTTAGAAGTTGATCCGTTGGGACAAGTTGGTTTTGGAGCATTCGTGAATAAGCAGCTGGCGGATAAATACTTTGTGGGATCTTCGAATTCTATTTCCCTGGTTTTATTTAACGAAATACACACTGCTAAATGGCAAGGTGCTTTCAGCGCACGAGGTAAGTTATAGATGCTTTGAACGGGGATCAGGAAACGTGCTTGCAACAAATAGAGTGTCACGTCATTTTGGGTTTTTAACAGATGTGCGAGCACCAATAAAGCAGGTTGTCGATTGGATAATGGAAAGAACGAAGACGACCCCAATAACCTGGGCTTACAGAATTCGAAGCGGATTTTCTAACAGACCGGTGTCGTTAGGTTCTATTGATCTAGCTCAAGATTCAGGAACTGGCCCATTGATTTTGCTAATTACGAAGCGATATTTTCCTTCTGCTCATTCTCCTATGTACATGCAGGTCAAAGAGGTTGCAATAGATTACTTTAATTGTAACAAAAGTGGTAATGTAACTAAACTGAGACGGTATTGTCATAAGCTTAACGGAGGTAAGCGCTCATAGGCTACGCAACTTACGAATCTTATACTTTAAATTTTAAGTTCATAATTAATGTCGATTTTTCCAGATTGGCTCAAGTTGTGGACACTAGTTCAGGAGAAGTGTAAGAAGATCAACACGGAAAAACACGTCGAATGCGCAACTTTGCAAAATGAGCTGCAGAATTGGCATCCCAACATTCACGGCTCAGAACGTGAATCTTTGGCATATTATGAAAAATACGTGTCTGACCACCTAAATTTTACAGGATATAGTTGTAAATCCAAACGACCTTTTAAGTTCATCGCTGTTGACCCGTCGGATGTACCTTACTTTTTGGACATGCTGTTGGGCACCACTGGCCATCGCGCTGTCCCGCTTCAACAATTGAATGAGTCCCAAGCTTTTATAATAGACACTAAACAGCACTTTATGATGCGACTTCCCTCCTTACGGGCGAGTGAGATAGCTTCTGCTATCCATAAAT
>VRMD01002831.1:0-12254 GCA_009872375.1 Sminthurides bifidus | reverse complement strand
CAGGTAAAGTGAAACAATTTTTGTTTTTTCTTAGTGGCATTACCCACAGTATCTGTGGTTTAAGCGCACCTGTCTGTTTAATTGCCACCGAAATTCCAAAATTGTGTGCATTATGCATTACCTCACTGAATCCCAGGAGGCTGGAGGAAACAGCGTGCTAAATATTTCTCAGATCTCTTATAATCATGACATTGGGTTATTTGAATTGTGAAGATAGGATAGAACTGATGTGATGATCATCCCTGAATTGATTTCTTCAATTCAAGGTTTATGGTACAAGACCTTCTATAGTAAACAGCTTTATGCTGAATCTAAAGTTGAAGTTTATGAAGGTATTGGTTCATCAAGCTCTGTTCTCTGAACATGGCATGGAACAAGGAAATATCACAGTGGTTTAATGGAAGTCACTTTGAGTTGGTGACAAGTAGCAGATTGTTCCACCGCATGAACTGCTAATAACTTCTACTTGATCGTGAAGCTGATGCTCTATTCTTTGGTTTCGTTGATAAAACACATTAGTTAATGATGTTGGTATTAGTCTGCGTGCAATTAATGGCATCCATGTACAGTTGGTTTATCTCTCAGATGGCCACTTGAGCTTTTCTGTATGTGTCGCGCGTCTGAGCATGCTAATGCTCAAAGCTCAATGGCCCGGAACGAAGTATTATGAGATAGGGAGGGATAGAGAAATTCATGCAACGAGTGTAAAGCTTTAGTTCGAAGTAAACGTGAGTTTGATGACGTTGTCTTAGTTTTGCATTAAAGGAGCGTGTGCATTCACTGCGTCTAATGCCAATCATCAACTGAGTATATTTGTTAGTGTCTCATTTATCCTTGTGAATAAGAGGGGTATCATAATGTTAGGACCGAGGAAACGATCGAAACAGTCCGCATTTCGGGTCAAAGTATTGTGAGCTCAGTGTCATTTAATAACGAAAGACTCTTCAGGCATTGGTAACAGCTACTTAGAAAATATTTTGGTCATTTGTTCTGTATTCATCATGAAGCGATCTTGTCCGTGCATTTGCGTTAATGGGGAGGTGAGGGTCCATCGTGATTTTGTTTCAAGTTGTGATGAAATGCTACGAAACTGAATTTTTTAGCCTGTGCCACGAGTTGAGATTTCCTTTGAGCCTGCATGAGTGCATCCTTACTGTCCTTCCGAATTAACTTATTTCTGTATCACATTTTCACCGTTTCCTTACTGTTTCTATCCAGCGGCCTGCTTCTAATCCTTAGTGTTTTTTGATGATGTGATTTTGGACTTTTAGCGTCTGCAGTTTGCGTTTCAGTGTTCATGTAGTTCTAGGTTTCGAAGCTACTATTTATTTTGTTACTAAGTACTTTTTCTTGAGTTTCTTATAAATTTTTTGGGGGTTGCACATTTTTAGCCGGTCTTCATGTCGGTGGCAGCGCCAGGCAACATTTATAGTCCGGAAAAGTTTGATGGGGAGGGACAAATGGAACAAAATTCTGCAATAGCTAATTCCTTCGTCAGTGCTTCGTCCGTACACGACCGGCAACCTGAGTCACCTTGTGTGCCAGGTTCCTCTGTTACTGCCAGTGGCAAAACAACTTCCTTATCAAACTTAGTTCAATCAAGGTCAGAGATCAACGAGTCGACTCGAGTTGTGACTTCTGTGGTTCCTACAACTAATAATGGTGATAATGTGAAACTGAAGGCTGATGTAGGTTTAGTGCAACAAAGTGTGATAAGTAACGTTTCAAGTGCTAAAAGATTGAGTAGTTCCGTATTGAGTGATAGTAAAACGTATGCTGCTAGTGTTCCCTGTAGTGTCATTCCGTCACCTGAATCTCATCCACCCTTCAACCCAGAAACTAGATTTAATCCTGTTCCGCCGACGAAGGCGAATACCGATATTGCAGCAGCAACCACGAAGCTATGGTCAGAAGCACGACGAAATGCAGGCAAATCTGTGGGGTTAGGACTTAGCGCCAGAACGAGGCATGATTCTGGCAGCCAAAGCAACACGGACCTTCCCTCAGCACTTAATCAGATTTTCCAGAAAACAAATGTTCAGTCCAAAACTCAGTCCAGTCTTCGGGCAATGGAAACAATGACAAAGTCTTGCGCCGACCTCCGCTTCATTGAAACACCAGAATCAAGTGGCCCTGCCAGTAACGTTGAACCGACCTCGAAGCCTCATGTATCTGTGGCTATGACAGCCGATGCTGTGCACCAAGCTCAATCGCATCGGCTAAATACATTTGATCAGCAATTTGTAAATGCCACTCCAGCAAGGAAACCGCCTACAGGACCCGTTCCTCCTTCAAGCGGAGTAGGAAAACCTCCGCTGCCACACCGGATTCCTCAAGATTATCTGACCCCGGGCGTTCCCAGTTCAAAAATGCATTACCAAACAATTCATGCCGTACCTGAAAGAGGTCGAGACAGAAATTTGGTGTATGGCTTAGGGCAAGCGGAAATTGCCGGATGTTTGAGATCAGAGTGGTACAGGAGGCATGATTCCATTTCCGATTCCGACGAAGAATTGTACACTCTCAAGAGTGCTTATGCCAAACCTGTGAGAAGCGGAAATGTTGCAGCTACTGGATCTCCTGGAAAGAGCCGCATGTCTCCTACCAGAAATATGCAGAGGCCTCAAGAGTTTCCCGTGCCTTTTACGTCATCCCCGGGTCCTGACATTGACAACCCAGGCAGCTTACTAAGAGCCAAACTGAGGCATGCCCATTCGCTTACAAACTTGCCTGAAGTGTACCAACGATACACGCAGCACGACGAAAAAGAGCTGAAGTTGTTCAAAGCGATTGCAAAAACTGGATTTGGACCAATGTCCAATCCTGTTAGTCCAACGAAAAAGAATATTGGAGCCTACTACAACGTGCAAGAAGCAAGTGGACATCTAAGTCCAAGGGGAGATGTCAGCAACCTTCGGAAACATGAAAGTTTGCCGTATACAGAAACTTACGAATCCGAAGATTATCTTTTAGAAGAAGATGATGATAATCAAATGATGCTAGAAACCAACGTAAGTTTAACTTACAGTGATACGGGCGCCCCTGTTGCTAATAACCTTCGGAACAGTCATGGTCAGTATCAACCTCCAACATCAACCTCCAGCTACAGAGCAACATCCCCGTCTAGTAGCGGATACAAGACAATGGACCCGTATTCTTATGCGACAATCTCTGACCCTGGTTTTGCTAAGTTTTTAAAGGAAAGAAATCTGCAGCATAAATACGGAATTCAAGATCAAACGAATGCCATCTCAAGACTGCAAAGATTTTTCCATCCATTTTACGGGGTAAGGCGAGCTTTGGAAAACAAGGCTCCCTAGTTATGCAACAAAATACATGCAGGGATATTTTATTTGTTTGCTTGGCTTTTTATTCAATTTGTACTACGGGAAGAGCTTCTCACGTTAATTTTCAATTACATTTCTGAATATAGCACTAACAGTTGTATGTAATGTTATGGGGCTTTGATATAATTACTTGAGTCGCATAAAGATAGAAATGGCTTTTCGCAGATTGACTGGCTGTAAGTTAGTAGCTGGTAATGAGTCATACGCGTTCAACGCTCTGTTTTACGCTTCAAATGCTAGACTGGGTTGGTGCTAGTTTTGCTAACGAGTACGAAAGTTTGGCAAAAATCTATTTTTACATCCGTTAGTGTTTTTAGTTCCGTGTAGGATGAACCGCTGAGTATTTGGTGAATAAGATTGGGAACAAATCTCTTGGATATATGCGAGACAATATTTCACAGAGTATAGTACTAAGCCACATAGCGAATTCGATACCTGTCTGATCTCTGCGGGCATCTCGATGGTTGTCTGTGACCCAAATGGTATGCGGATTGTCCTTCATCATTGCAGTGATAGTTCATGTTCTCGAGGTGTCGGAGTTGTAGTTCACAACAGCACGAACTGCTGTAAGATCAGCAATTATGTAATACAGTTTAATATAATACTAACATGAAAAGCTTATTTGTGATTTAATTCGCTTTCAGAGCGCTGTGATTGTATTTGTAACATCGAACCAGGCAGAGTGATTCTGTTGATAGTGAGTCATTCCTTTATGAAAAAGTGATTTCTATGTTAGCTTGGTAAAGGCTGAGGAAGCATCTACAATGCTTTTGTGATTTAAACTCTAGTATCTACTTGCTATTTGTTTGGAATGGCATTAATGATAGTGCTTCTGCGTTCCGGACTAGAACGTGGTTGTAAATCTTCCTTGCGGGTGCTTCGGCAAGAATGTGCGCAAACTTTAAGTTGATCAAGTGACAAGTCATCGAATTGTTCATTGTTCATTCTCAAATGTATAGGCTGGTGTACAAAAAGGTAATTACATTCCGGAAGTTTAACGACGGTGCGCTTGAGGTAACCTCGCTGACAAATAATTATTGTATGTTTAATGCTTCTGAAGCACTCGTTCAATTGTGAATATAGTAATAAATGCACTTAAATGCGGCAAAATCTTTCGTACTCAACTAATGCGCTTGAATATGCAGTATGCAGTAGTATGTGCGTATTGGGAATGTGTACAAGCAATAGCATACTGCCAGGGTATAGTATAAGTTGCAAAAATTGAATGAAGCGCTGGTTAAATCTGAATTTATTGGTGGTGGACCATGAAAATGTTGTTTTATAGAAGCGTATTAATAACTTACTGGTTTTTTGCAGAGAGATGAAGAAAATGACAACATGGATTCCTTTGGGCAGCATGTACTGGATTATGATCCTGATTATCTCAACATGCTGGAACGGTGAGCAACTATTGCTGTTGAATAGTTCAGTTTCAACTACGAGGTTGAAAGACTAATGTATGTATAAATTAACCTAATTCATTTGAAAATATTTACAGCCACAAGATGGAAGAGGAAGAGCTGAAGCGAAAGCACTTACAAGAATGTGAGTTGTTTTACTTCCGTCGTAAGGCCCGGCTTGCAGCTTGTCAAAACTCCGCAGGTCAAGCAAGTGCTCAGTATTATGCTGCACCGCAGGCTTCCTTACAGTCACACGTTCCCATGAATACGGCACAACAGCAACAATCGCAAATGCTACCTGCTACAATTCAGTATAATGGTCGGAATTATGTAGCTGCTGGTGTACACACGACGCCTGCCCCTGCTAGTCAAGGAACAAAATACGCAACTATCGTTGTTCCAAATGGAATGGCTGTGAGGCCCCAGACTTTGCCTCAGCAAGTCCACTTGGTCCAGCAGTCTCCAAGCACACCTTCAAATGTTATCCATACCAATGGTCAAGGGCAAGCAGTAAGCATGGCCTCTTATCAGTCTGCATCTGGACAGCAACAAAACTCCCAGCAACAGCATGAAGCAATCACCAGCTTATCGCCAACCCCATCGGTTTCACCGCCCACTGGAGTTCCAATGAATTCGCCTGTGCATGTATTGTACGATCAGCAGGTTGTCAGCGCTCAAAATCTCCAGCAGCAGTCACAGCCGTCTAACAATAACGAAGTGCAGAACGAAGTCAATGGCGTCAAAAGTAGCGAAGGTTCATCTCCAGAGTCTCCTGCCAGGCATGTTTCTCAAAATTACATGCCTAGTGCAAATGTAAGCAATGTGGTCTACTGTTTCTGAACTTGAAGTAGTATCATCAGTAGGTGTTATCTCAAAAACTGCCAATTGTTTTATTTAAGATGAGCCTTGTGGAAATACCGTCTTCGTTTGGAACCATTCAATCTCCTTATGGTTCATTCCGACCAATTTTTACACATCCTGGAACGGCTGTTCCGGCCTATCATCCTGCCTTTGCCGGCTATTATGTCCAGCCAACGAGCATCATGGGTAAGACTAAAGGCAAATCCAAGAGAAATTCATGAGAGCAATTGAATGTACGGTACATGTTTCTTTGTCTATTAGCAGGTATGCAACCTGTGCTACAGCCTCATTTGCGAATGGTAGCAGCCCCAACGGGTTCAGCAGTATTCGCTGCCCCTATGGCAGCGCAACAAGTCTGGGATGCTGCACAGCAAGCACAAGGACAAACTTATACCACCACCATCCCGAGTAATGGTATGGCCTCCGCCGCATTTGTCACTGTACCCATGGAATACGCGGCAGGCTCAATGACTTCTCATGCTGTTGGGAACTCAACCGGGATGCAAAGTACTGTAAATGGAAGAGGTGTGCCTGGAACAGGAAGTAATAGTCCTGTTCACTTGGTTCAAGCCAATATTAGTAATGCGTCCTATACACCTGTAGCTCACCCTCAGCAGTAAATTGGAAAAAAATGCAGGTGACATGCGAACGGTATCAGAGCCTGATCTGTAGACTATTTGCTTTTTAATCTATGTGATACATATGTACAGACGAATTTCCCGATGTAAGGTACTGTGTAAATGTGAGCTAGCATTTGTACTTGCCCAGTGAGCGAAAATTTATAATTCTTTTATCTACGCCAGGTTTGCCAATTTTGTAGCAATTATCATGTGCAAGCATTAGTAATGAAATAACTGCGTGGTATTAAATGCGTCCTCGAATACTTAGGGTATGCTTGAAACAATTTTGCTCAACTTGTTTGAAATGTTGTATCCCTACTGCTTTTCAGCCAGCAATATGAGTCTCTCAGTCATATAATGAGTACTATGTATTTTTAGGATTTTTTCGTGAACCGAAAAAAAGTAGTGGGCTGATGCTATCGCAGTGCGCAGTCATGTGTATTTCTTATGTGTTCAAAATTTGTAGTTTACTCTTTAAGTAAGCCAAACCTTGTCTTATGCTCATCACTCAATTTGTGACTGTCTCGTGAAGTGTGATGTTAAGAATTTCATACATAATGTTAGAGAGGTTGACTATTTATTTATTATTAACGCAAGTAGTAGACACGAACCGCTCTGTCACACCAAAGCATGCTGCAGATGCGTTACCTCCTAGCTTTACATATCGCAATCAAAATGAGTTATAAAATATTTCCAAAGTTATGATTCCAATCGTAAGAAAAACGCATTTTCGGTTGTGTTGACGAGGTTTTTCTCTCAAACTGAAATACTAAACCTAGCAATGCATTTCCAACCTGCTTTGTAGCAATCATAATTTAACCGTAAACAATACTATTATATACGTTGCAGTGAATTTTGATCCAGCTTTCGTACCCTGTTGCACTTTGGAAAACTCTGCCCTAATGCAGGTGCTGAATGGCGGCAGGTTTGTTCAAGTGAAGTGTTTCCAATTTAAAGTTGCACAAGCCTACAGCCTCCCAGTATGTACCTACACTCTATGAAGGGTTTGAATTGAAACTAAAGTTAGAGTCGAATTTGACATTAGTAATTACAGATTTGTAATGTGTCCTACAGAGTAATGCAAGGAAAAAACTTGTTTTGATCCTTCAGAAACTAAGAATTCATAGTTTTTGCAATAGTTTTACAGATCCTTGCTTTGCTAATAGCTCACAGGATAAAATCTCCGTGATGAATTCAATTACAGTCTTAATACGCAACTACGGCCTTGTAATTTTAGACAGTTTTTGCCAACGCTTGTTACTCGCGTCACTTAATAGGTGCTTTCAAGTTAAAAATATCTGAACTGTGTGAATCTCAATTTGTATTGCTAGAAACCGATTGTCCGGCAATGCCTGCCGATGAGTTAGCGGATGGGGTAATGCTGATCAGATCAGAATATGTTTGGGAAAGACCAGCTACATCTTTTAGTTTATCGCTGAAAACGAAATAGTTCTGATGCACAAAGGTCACAGAAAGCTTTGTCCGGTGAAGGTGTGTCTTCGAGCTGCAATGAAATTTCAACGAATGCCTGTTCAGATTCTTTGATTTGGATCATTTATAAGTCAGCACTCAGCTCGTGAAATTGCCAGAAATTCTAGAATTTCAGATCGTTTAGCCATTTCTTGTCTCCAATATTAAATGAAATTCTTAAGTATAAGTTAAGTACATGTTGTGCTGTATGCCAAGACTTAATAACGATGCGAACTGATATAAGTTAAGAATTTGCTGTGTATGAAGTTATAAGGGGTTCGTAGTACTTTGTATTAGCACAGACGACTAATGACTTCTATTGAATCGTTCATTACCCTGTCTGATGGCGCAGGATGTCACCAAAACAGCAAATGAGAGTGGAAGACGCTCATCTGCCCGTTAAGACAGATAGCCAAAGCCAGTTGAAATACAGCAACTTCATGACTGCAAAGAATTTGAATTAGAAGTGGAATCTGCGATGAAGGATCGTAATGTGAGCTTAAATTCAGCTAGAGATAGCGATAATTGAAGGTGTCTTAACTTGGCATACTTCTAGTAGATGATATATGTACACAGGTACGTGGAAGTGAAACAAATTATCATCTTGCTCTTATCACGGTTCCCATAGTAGATTATTCTACTACGTAACACGTAACTAATGCGCTGGTAGTGTCTGTTGTGTAGGTTAGTACGAAATTCGCTATTTTACTTACAACAAGCTCGTACGATTGGGACGAATATTTACGAAATTTGTGTCACCTGCTGTAGGTGACACAAAAGATGATCGCAAGTGTGCTGTGTTCAGAAAAAAGAAACGAAATATTCGCGCAAATCATTTTAATTTACTGCGGTATGCACCCTCTACGCGATGAATGCTTTCCTAGCTTACAGTGTTCCATACTTTTTGGACTTCAAGTAGTTACTTGAAGCAGGCGAGCTGCTTTTTGGATTCGTAACGTAACTTGCCAGCGATGTTTGCTTATGAACTCTTGGTGCGAATTTTGTCTAAATGAAATCGGACTATGTTACTCGAAAATACATGTAGTTTCGTTTTCTATTTAGCACAGTACCAGCATTTGTTTTCGATAACGGTTCGAGTTACGGGGTCACAGCATCTTTGCTGAAAGAAGGCTAATGCATACATTTATGAATTATGTTTATGCTCATTAAGGGTTGGAAGTATTGTGAAGAATGGTGATTATTTATTGGTATTGCTTTGAGTGAGATGATAAGAAACTTACTGAACGCTATTCATTAGTCAATCGCATGTACATAAAATTACCGATGAAATATGTTTGTTCATGACACAACCAGTAATAAATGAAATCGATGACGGAACAAAGCACTGCTTCTCGCCTTCCTTCACATTTGTACTAGAGGTAAACAGCCATACTTGCGCTTGCTTAGTTAGAATTGAATTATGACAAACACATTCCTCTGATTCCATATATTTTTGTAGCCAACTAGAATTTATTACGAATTAGAATAAAAATGAGTACATAAAAATCCTAACTTCTTGGTCAACACATACAGATTAATCTGGAAAAACTCTGCCTTTGTCCATCTAACATTGTCAAGAAGGCAAACTGAAGTTGACATTGCATTGTACGAGGTTTGACTAGCGAATACGAAAAACTTACAAATACGATTTAAGCTGTCAACTAATGAAAGTAAAAAAATGGTTCATATTTTCTTGCTAAAAACGCGGTGGGTTAAATTTCGGTGGTAGAAAACCCGAACACCGGTTAAATTGTTCGTAAAAAATGAATGGGTTGAACGATTGATCAGATCTTTTAACGCTTACAGAATTAAAAACTGTCAACGAATGAGCGACACATTTGCAGATAATTAAGACCTTACTAAACAGCAATTTCTAAAGTAATTTTTCACACATTTGTCCAAGCTTAGTACTGCACAAAATCGTCTCCTCTAATTCCCATTCTTCTACAAAGTTATTGAAGTACTTAATCAATCTACGTAGCTTCCCTGAACACTTAAAACGGTACAAAGTTTAGTCGTCGCCATCATCTTCCTGCTCCTCGGTGCTGGATTGTTCTTTCTCAGCTTGCTTCTTCGGGCGCCCACGACCACGACCACCACCGGTTCCAGCGGCTTTCTAAAATGTCAAACTCGGTCAATCAGCTAGATTTTTTGCTATGTCAATTCCCTTTCCCTCAGCTGCTAATATACTTGATAGGCAGCATAGACTTCTCATGAATGTTTCGTTTAAATCCTTACCTTGGCCTTGCCCTTTCCTTTGCGCTTGGGAGAACCCTTAGGGCGACCTCTAGCTCTTTTGGCAGGTGCCTCATCGCCCTTGTCTTCCTTCGCGGGACGAGCGCGCTTTTCAGCCTTGGCCTTGGGTTCGGCCGGCTCAGCAGCAGCCTTGGGCTGACGACCTCTCTTCTTCTTCTCTACTGCAGCATCATCCGCCATTATGAAACGCTTTCTATAATAATAAGATTCGTACAAATTAATTAAAACAGCACATTTCCATCGTTCTTCGAGACAGGGCTTGCATCTGCCATCGCCCCACTCGGCGCCCGAACATCTCTGTCGCTATGATGAAGAGCAGTAACATGCCTCCAGCAGCTAAAAGATGCATCACCTCCACGAAGATTCAACAATCCCAATCTTCGACACACGTATAGTCAATCTTCCCCACAACTTCTCAAAAACAATAACTGCAGACGCATGGACAAAGCAGCAATCTCATCTCTCCGTTCCTGGAACATCTGAGAGTTTCTCTTTCAAAGAAAAAGTGAATCCAACCGAATTGGGGACACTGAATCTCGCTTTTCAACTTCGCCTCAACAAAACCTTTTGCATCATGCTTCGCCCTAACTGAAGTGACTACAAATGCACAAATGCCGGTATCATTTTCGGCTACATATTCGTTCAATCTACTTATGAGTGAGACTAACTTGGCCCTTAACTCAGTGCTAGACTCATTTAGCACTTTAAGTCTTAAGCCCCTCCATCAACCATTTTCGCATATGAGCGAGGCCAACAACGTTAAGTGCTGAAAAGGTAAATGATGCCAAATTGAATCTTTTACCATAGCCTAAGAGCCTTTACCTCTGGGCCTAAATCACCAAACTCCAACGGTAACACACCTGGAAAACGTATTGAGGAGAGAAATATCACAGCGGAAAATGCATAACACTACTTGCGTGCTAGACACCAAAACAGAGAAAGTCAATGAACGACCGAGATTTTCTCCCACAGGCACAAGCCGAAAAAGGGTAAAAAGGCCTACCTTCAGCAATTTTCCCCGGCTTGCCCGTTGCAAATTTCGAAATTCTTGTTGCACCAATGGAAAGATCACGTCGAGAACAATCAAGTAGTGAATTTTAAAAATTTTGAAAAAAATATCTGAACCCTGAAAACCCCGATTAAATACAGCTCCGTTTTCCTTTGCAAAAGCTTAGGCCGCCATTCCCTCTCCTGTGCCAAACAGCACTCTTCCACTCCACACAGCATAGCAGCAAGCACACAAAGCAAGGAACACGTCGCTACCTACCAGGCCTTCTTTACTCCCTGATTCACCCTTTGTGTTTACGATTTTCAGCCAAAATTAGCACATGGAAATACTAAGAAAGGCTATCATATTTAAATAAATTAAATTTTTAACTTACCTTTAGCAACAGAGTAGCAATTAACTTTCGGAAAACAAACCGAATGTGACCGGTGAGGAGACGATGGTTTCACAGTTCCTTGCTCCACAAAAATCTTCCCTTGAATGGAACGCACGCTGGACTGCACAAGAGTTTTGAGTGAAGCGTGAAGCATATAAAGCATAGGCAGCAACCACCGCCGGGGTACTCCGGGGACTGTGCCAACGTAAATGGAGTTGTCGTTGCTTTCCCTTCCTTTTTAGATTTTCCCCAATAGCGGCTCCTCCTGTACCCGCTGATATTGCGAACAGCGGCACTTGTCCTTAACATTGCATGTCATTTGCGACAGGGCGAAAACAGGTGTCAGGTTATGCGGAACAGAGTGAATTATTCACCCATCTGATTGTTCGGAACAATTTGGCATCATTCGATGGGATGCCTTTGCAGGTTTAAAAGTTTAAACGAGATTAGAACAGGCCAAGCCATTTAAATTACACAGCCAAACGCTCTTGAGTGTTCTGGAAATCTTTCTCAATATGTTAGAATGGAAAGTTATAACGCGGTTATAACGCTGTAGCATAAAGAAATATTTATGTAACTTGCCGCTATAATGTTGCACAATTAACTCATGGTTAACAAATCTTCATGACGTTGGCAGTGCACCGACCTCATGGCCCCTGTAAAGGGATTTAGCGGGAATCCAAGACCTCTTGCAATGTAAATTCGCATGCGCGCTGCCAAGATGCTAAGAGTATATGAAGCATTTACTGCCACATGATTTTGTACTTAAATTACCAATCGAAAACAGCAATAGAGTGGTGCAAATATAGTGGCCCAGTCAGTATGTACGTGTTGTTGATTGATCTTGCAATAAAAGGAAATCTTTTGGATGATTTCAGCAAAAGCATCTTCAACTTTTATTGCTCTGCGCCCACTTCC